>RJWJ010005975.1:0-65102 GCA_004363605.1 Indri indri
GGTTTTAATGCTGAATTCTAGGAAGCATTTAAAGAAGACTATCAATCCTCCTCAACTCTTCTCAAAAACTGAAGAGAAGGGAATACTTCCAAACTCATCTTATGAGGCCAGCATTACTCTGATACCAAAGCCAGACAAAGATATAAGAAAAGAAAATTACAGGCCAATAACCTTGATAATCATACAAGCGAAAATCCTCAACAAAATACTAGCAAACTGAATTCAATAGCACATTAAAAGGATCATTCACCATGACCAAGCAGAATTTATCCCTGGGATATAGGGATGGTTTAACATATGCAAAACAATAAATATATGCCACATTAACAGAATAAAGAAGGACAAAAACCTTTTGATCATCTCAGTAGATGCAGAAAAAGTATTTGACAAAATTCAACATCGTTTCATGATAAAAGCTCACAACAAATTAAGTACAGAAGAAATCTATCTCAACACAATAAAGGAGATATATGATATGCCCACAGCTAACATCACACTCAATATTGAAAAGTTGAAAGCTTTTCCTCCAAGATCAGGAACAAGACAAGAATGCCCACTCTCATTTAACACTTTATTCAACATAGTACTGGAAGTCCTAGCCAGAGTAATTAGGCAAGAAAAAGAAATAAAAGGCATCAATATTAGAAAGGAAGGAGTTAAATTCTATCTGTTTGTAAACAACATGATCCTAAACAGTTGTCCCTTGGTATCTGTGAGAGATTGGTTCCTGAACCCCTCCAGCATATCAAAATCCACAGATGAGAAAAATAACTTTCAAACCATGTTTGTCCTTTGCTCTCACACCACAACGATCAACACAGAAGACTTCTGTGATCCCAAAATATGTGGGGATTTCTCCCAACCAGGAAGCAAGCAGTCAATTCTGCAGCAGACCCAGTTGGGTGTCCTCCAATCCTGACACCATCTACCTGAATATAGCATTAGAGCCCACAGGGTGAGGGCTTAGTCCCCAAGATTGTCTCTCCCTAATTAGTCACCAGTCGCCAATCCAGGCCTCTGGAACTTCTGACTGACCAGTTTCAAGTTGGGGTTCTCACACCTGCTCTTTGAGTTCAATCAATTTGCTGGAGCAGCTCACAGAACTCAGGGAATCATGATTACTGGTTTATTATAAAGGATACAAAGAACAGATGCATCGGGTGTGGTATGAGAGAAGGGGCAAGAGCTTCCATGCCCTCCCTGGTGCAGCACCCTCAAGGAACCTTGGTGCATTTAGCTATCCAGAAGCTCTCTGAACCTAGTCCTTTTGAGGTTTTATGGAGGCTTCATTACATAGGCATAATTGACAACTGTGTAGAAATGTGATTGGACAAAAAGGGTATAATCTTATGCTAATAAACTGAGTAGGAAAACTCAGCAAGGACTATTCAGATTCTTCTGGCCTCTCTATGCAGCATTCTTTCCTTCAGGTATGGGGCAGGACCCTCTCTGGAAGGAGGTGTGACCAAACAATCAGATTAGGGTCCTGCCCTGGGCAGGGAAAAGGAGGGCAGGAGAAGTTCAGAGAGAGATATTCTGTTTCCTGACGCCTGTTCCTGAAGCCTAAAACTCTCCAATATTATAACAAAAGGCTGTAACAAGGGCTATGGGACTTATGAGCCAGGAACCTTAAATGAAAACCAATATAGATATAGATATTATAATATCACAATGAAAACTTTAAAACTTTGATGAAAGAAATCAAAGATGACACAAATAAATAGAAAGATATCTCATATTTATGGCTTGGAAAAATTGATACTGTTAAAATACCCCTATTACCCAAAGACATCTAAAGAGTCAATGCAACCTATCAAAATTCCAATGACATTTTACACAGAAATAGAAAAAACAATCCTAAAATTCATATGGAACCATGAAAAACTCGAAATAGCCAAAGCAATCTTCCGCAAAAAGAACTAAGCGAGAGGCATCACACTACCTGATTTCAAAGTCTACTTACAAAGCTACAGTAACTGAAAGAGTGTGGCACTGGCATAAAAACGTACACAAAGACCAATGGATCAAAACAAAGAGCCTAGAAATAAATCTACACTTACGGTCAAGTGATTTTTGACAAAGCTGCCAAGAATACACAATGGGGAAAAGACAGTCTCTTTAATAAAATGGTGTTGAGAAAACTGGATATCCACATGCACGAGAATAAAATTAGACTGTTATCTTATACCATGTACAAAAATTAATTCAAAATGTATTAAAGACTTAAATGTAAGACCTGAAACTGTAAAACTACTGAAGAAAACAGACGGGGAAAAATTTCATGACACTGGTCTGGGCAATGATTTTTTTGGATGTGATCCCAAAAGCACAGGCAACAAAAGCAAAAATAGAGAAATGCGATTATATCAAACTAAAAAACTTCTGCACAGCAAAGGAAACAATCAACAGAGTGAAGAGACAACCTACAGAATGAGAGAGAATATATGCAAACCATATAACTGATAAGGAGTTAATATCTAAAATATATAAGAAACTCTATAGCAAGAAAACCCATTTAAAAAATTTGGCCAAAGACCCAAATAGACATTTTTCAAAAGAAGACATACGAATGGCCAACAGATATATGAAAACATGTTCAATATCACTAATCATTGGGGAAATGCAAATTAAAATCACAATGAGATATCTCACACTTGTTAGAATGGCTATTACTAAAAAGACAAAAGATAAGTGTTGGTGAGGATGTGGAGAAAAGGGAATCCTCATATACTACTGATGGCAATGGAAATTAGTACAGCTATTAAGAAAAATAGTATGAAGATTCCTCAAAATATTCAGATTAGAACTACCACATATGATCCAGCAATCCCAATACTGGGTATACACATCAAACGGAAATGAAATCAGTATGTTGAAGGGCTACCTGTACTTCCATGTTCATTGCAGCATTATTCACAATAGCCTAGATATGGAATCAACCTAAGTGTCCACCAACAGATGAATGAATAAAGAATATGTGGTACATATACACACAACATACTACTACTCAGCATTTAAAAATAGGAAATGCTATCACTTATGATAACATGGATGAACCTGGAGGACATTATGGCAAGTGAAATAAACCAGGCACGTAATATTGCATCATCTCACTTATCTGTGAATCTAAAAAAGTCAAATTAACAGAAGCAGAAAGTAAAATGGTAGTCACCAGAGACTGGGGGTGGAGGGATTGGGGAGATATTGGTCAAAGGATCCAAAATTTCAGTTAGGAAGAATAAGTCCAAGAGCTCTATTGTATATCATGGTGACTACAGTTAATAAAAATATATTGTAAGGCCAGGCGCGGTGGCTCACGCCTGTAATCCTAGCACTCTGGGAGGCCGAGGAGGGCGGACCGTTTGAGCTCAGGAGTTCGAAACCAGCCTGAGCAAGAGCGAGACCCCGTCTCTTCTAAAAATAGAAAGAAATTAATCGGACAACTAAAAATATACAGAAAAAATTAGCCAGGCATGGTGGCGCATGCCTGTAGTCCCAGCTACTCGGGAGGCTGAGGTAGAAGGATCGCTTGAGCCCAGGAGTTTGAGGTTGCTGTGAGCTAGGCTGACGCCATGGCACTCTAGCCTGGGCAACACAGTGAGACTCTGTCTCAAAAAAATATATATACATATATATATATTGTATACTTGAAAATTGCTGAGGGTAGATTTTAAGCATTCTAACCACAAAAAAAACATATGAGGTAATACATATGTTAACTAGCTTGGTTTAGCCATTCCACAATCTATATGTATATCAAAACATGTTGTATACCATAAATATATATAAAATTTTTGTCACTTAAACAAACACTCAAAAGGCATTTGGCATTATATTGGGTGTTGTACAATAAAGAGAGAGTAAAACAGAACCCGCTATGGTAAGTGGAATCCTAAAATGGCCACGCAAGCTTTCCTACCTGCTATGATTTGAATGTTTGTCCCCTCCAAAACTCATGTTGAAATTTAGTTGTCATTGTAACAGTATTAAGAGGTGGAACATTTAAGAGGTATTTAGGTCATGAAGGCTCCACCTTCATGAATGGACTAATGCCATTATTTTGGGAGTGGCTTCCCCCTTCTTGCTCTCTCTTTCCCTCTCTTTGCACTTCTGCTATATGATGTCTTTTGCCATGTTATGATGCAGCAAAAGGTCCTCATCAGATGCTGGGCTCTCGATCTTGGACATCCAGCCTCCAGAATTGTGAGCAATTATGTTCATTATAAACCACAGTCTGTGGTATTCTGCTATAGCAGCACAAAATGCACTAATACAGAAATTGGTACCACAGGAGTGATGAGTTGCTATAACAAATACCTCAAAATGTGGAAGTGGTTTTGGAACTGAATAATGGGCAGAGCCTGGAAGAGTTTGGAGGAACAGGCTAGAAAAAGCTTCTAGTGACATAAACAGAGCATTAAGGGTGATTCTGGTGAGCTCGCAAAACAAGAGAAGAGCTATAGAGAAAGTCAGAATCTTCTTAGAGATTACTTAAGTAGTCATGGCCAGAATGCTGGTAGAAATGTGAATGTTACCATGTGATCAATTCTCATGAGGTCTCATATGGATATGAGAAACAAGACATTAGAAACTGGAGGAAAGGCCATCCTTGTTATAAAGTGGCAAAGAACTTGGCTGAATTGTGTGCATACCTGGAGGCTTTATGGAAGGTAGAATTTAAGAGCAATGAATGAGGCTATCTGGACAAACTAGGATATTTATTGGAAGAAATCTGTACACAGCAAAGCACTGAGTGGGCTATGTGGCTTCTTTTAATTGCATATAATAAACTGAGAAAGGAGAGAAATGACGTAGAAATAGGATCTATAATTTGAAAAAAAGCAGAACATAAAGATTTGGAAAATTTTCAGCCTTGCCATGTATAGAACTAAAAAGCACGTAAAGGTGTGCCAAGCGACTCTTTGATAAATGGATTAGCATGAAAAGAAGGAAGACAGGTGCTATTCATCAAGACAACAGGAAAATGTCCCCAGAGGATTTCAGATAGCTTAAAGACAACCCTAAGAGAGTAGGTCAGGGTGTCAGAGGAAAATAAGCATTCACTGTCCTGCACAGCTTTGAGTCTCTGCTCCGCACATTCTGGTGCAGTGTCCCACTGCTGCCCCGGGTGTGGCTTATGCTGCTGCTCTGAGGGTACAAACAGTGGCATCCACATGGTGCTGATTCTGCAGACATGCAGAGTGCAGTAGCTGTGGGGCCAGGCGGCCTCCATCTAGATTCCAAAGGATGCCTCAGAGAGCCTAGGGGCCCAGGCAAAGAACTGAAGAGAGGCCCTACTAGGACAATACCTAGTAAAGCTGCAGGGGTAGGGCCACCCCTGAGACCCCGGAAGTGTAAAGCTACCAGTGTGCGACACTGGCCTGGAAGAGTACAAGCATGCTGCATGGGCTGTGCCAAGCAAATCCACGGGGATAGGGCTGTCCAAGGCCTTTGGGGGTTGAACCCCCACCAGAGTGTGCCCAAAAGGTAGAACATAGAGTCAAAGTAGATTATTTTAGAGCCTTAAGATTTAATGCTGTTTGTTCTGTTGCATTTTGGACATACTTGGGAACAGTTATTCCTTTTTTCTTGTCTGTTTCTCCCTTTGGAATGGGAATGTCCATCTTATGCCTGTCCCACCACTGCATTTTGAAACAGGTAACTTGTTTTTATTTCACAGGCTCACAACTGGAGAGGAATTTGCTTCAGGACAAATCGTGCCTTGAGTCTCACCCATATCTGATCTAGATGACTTTGGACTTGGACTTTTGAGTTGATACTGGGATGAGTTAAGACTTCGGGGAATATTGGAATGAAATTAATGTATTCTGTATGTGAGAAGGACATGAGTCTTGGAGGGCCAGGGCCAGAAAGCTATGGTTTGAATGTCTGACCCCTCCAAAATTCATGTTGAAATTTAGTTGTCATTGAAGCAGTATTAAGAGGTAGGACCTTTAAGAGGTGCTTAGGTCATGAGGACTCCACCCTCATGAATAAAATAATTCCATTATCATGGAGTGGGTTGGCCTCCTTTTGCTCTCTCTCCCCCTCTCTATGCCCTTCTGCCATGTGATGCTTCTGTCATGCTATGATGCAGCAGGGTCTTGCCAGCCAGATGTCGGCCTCTTGATCTGGGACTTCCCAGCCTCCAGAACTATGTGTCAATACATTTCTGTTCATTATAAATTACTGAGCATGCAGCATGATGTTATAGCAGCATAAAATGGACTAAGACACCACCCTAATCCCTGAGACCGTGAATACAGGATATCATACCCTAATTATCTTCCTTACGTGAAAGAAGGGATTTTGCAGATATAATTAAGTTTACAAATCAGTTGACTTTAGAATTAATCAAAAGAGAGACAATCTCAATAAACCCAATCTCAACACATGAATCCTTAGACGGCAGAAGAGGAGGAAGTCAGAGAGATTGGAAATGTAAGGATCCGACACACCATTATTGGCTTAAAGATGGATGGAGCCATGTTGTAAGGAATGCAGGTGGCTCTAGGCTGATAACCAGCAAGGAGATAGGTACCTTAGTCTTATAACCGCAAGGAACTGAATTCTGCCAAAACCTGAATGAGCTTGGAAGCAAAATCTTCCCCAAAGCCTCCAGATAAGAGCCCAGCCTGCCAACACACTGATTTTGGCCTTATGAGACACTGAGCAGATAACTCAGCTGAGTCCAGGCTCCTAACTGCAAGATAATAAATAGGTGTTGTTTTAAGCTGCCAAATTTATAGTAACTTGTTATACAGCAATAGAAAACTAATATACTTCCTTCAAGGAACTGCCAATCTAGTAGGAGAAAAGACATTATCGTTCAATGTGACAACAGAAAAGTGTGCACAGAGTGTTAAGGAAGCAAAACAAAAGGAGTGCCTAACTGGGGAGAAGGGATAGTAGGGAGATAGGAAGAAGAAAAGGAAAAGAGAAGGTCAAAAAGAAGAGGTGCTATGAGAAATACATGAGTTAACAACGAAGAAGTTAGCCTAAAGAAATAGAACATACATGAAGAAAAGTGAATAAAATATAAATGTACAATTTAAAAAAGGCAGTGAACAACCATATAATCACCACCTAGGTTATAAAACAGAATATTTCCAGTACTTCAGAAATATATCCCCAGCCCCCTTTCCTAATCACAACATTTTCCTTCTCCCCCAAAGGTAACCATTATCCTGATTTTTATGATAATCAATTCCTTGCTTTTCTTTATGATTTTAGCACTCATGTACGGTTTTTTTCTGTTTTTGAACTTTCATTTTCACTGCTGTGAAATCATATACATTTACCACAATTGATTTAGCCATTATATTGATGATCATCACTTGAGTTGTTTCCATTTTGTCAAATATGAATAATGTCATGGATGTTCTTATACATATATCCTGATATACATATACACAAGTTTATCTAGGGTATATATCTCAGAGTGGAATTTCTGGGTCATAGAATTTATACATTTTTAACTATACTGGATAGTGCCAAACTATTTTTCAAATGCACCAATTCACACTCCCATCAGCATTGTATAAGTGTCCCCGTTGACCCACATTCTATCCAGTGTTTATTATTATCAGCTTTTAAAGTAGTCCCACATTATGGTTTTATTTTCCGTTCTCTTGATTATTAATGAGGTTGAACACCTTTTCAAATATTTATTGGCCATTTGGAATTCCTCTTTAGTAAAGTATCAGTTCAAGTGTTTTCTCAGTTTTCTACTGGGCTGTCTTTTTCTTATTTGTAGGAATTACATACATATTCTGGATATAATCTGTTGTTATTTATTGGAAATCTTCTCTTATGCTGTGGTTTATCTTTTCACTCTATGATATGCAAATCATTTTTTAAAAACCTGTTTCTAATGGAAAAATCTATCACCTGTTTTTTTGTAGTTTAAATCCTTGTTTTAAGACTTACTTCAAACAATAAAAATCTAGAAACTTAGAATAACAAAGAAGAAAGTTAAAAGTGAGTAAGGAAATACCTTAAATTTTTAGGACTAGTTTGATTCTAAAATTAGTAGCATTACATTTGATATTGCTGGCTACTTTAGGAATTCAAAATAATATTCCTTTGTGTGAATTAAATTTACCACACATTTTCCCAAGCATGAGTGGACTGTTTCATAAATGAACTGAAAAGAATTATTAACATGTATATTATATACTACCTAAAAGTTACATTTTATGTTATGAGATAACATTAACCACCCAAATATAGCCACTGTAAAAGGAATTGGAACCTAGGAAATCCTTGGCCCCAACACTGCTGCTATTCATCTAGTTTCAACATTGATTTTGTGGTCATCTATGACTCATCTCACCCCTCCTGAAGGCACTATCCTACTGTTTTTCTCTCTTTTTTAAAAAACAATCCCAGTATAGTTCAGTGTAGTTTTCCCCATGAAACTACAGATCCCTCTTACTTCAGATACCTTTATATCCAACAGCCATGATTTCCCGGGGGCGGGTGTGTGTGTGTGTGTGTGTGTGTGTGAGAGAGAATGTGAGAGAGAGAGAGAGAGAAATATAAGTAACAACTATTTTTACCTCCTAAGTCTCTTTCCCATTTTCTCAGTACAATATAACACTTGTGCTTGTTTCTGAGGCAGAAAAGAAAGGAAGAAGTATGTGGATGAGAATATATTAGAGCTATAGATTTTTCATTTCAAACACGAGTTACAAGAGGGGGAGTTATAAAGTTATAAATGTTATTGCTTCCTGAGATGTGTTCTTCACATCCCACAGTTGAATTCTGAATGCATATTTCCATAGATGCTTGGTTACAAAGAGTATTATATACAGTATCATATCCATACTTCTGAAACTGAGGTATGCATGGGGAGTAGATTATATAAAAACAACAGAATATTATAGAAACTTACTTATTTTTGTTTCCTCTGATGGTTGGTAACTCAAAAACCATAAACTCATATTAAAACAAGCACATACGGTGGGCTGTGCACCCATTAAAAACTATCCTACAAATCTCTATTTTCTGATATTGTATCTCATGTAGCAAAAAACAAACTGGCAACAGAACAGCCTTTATATGATCCTGTTCGCAAATTAAAAAAACAGTGAAAATGTATATAATCATGAAGAAAATGTTTGGAAGATTTCAAACCAATGTTCGGTACTAATTATCTCTGATGGTGGAATTACGAGTGATATTTTACTGTCTTCTTTAACTTTTTATACTACAGTATATATGTACAACTCTTAATATCAGAAGAAATAATTTTCAATGTCTACTAAATGGAACCAGTCTGATTACTCAAATAAAATTAATTTTATTGTTTTCTACTTTCTTCATTTCTAAGGCCCTAGAAGACGCTTCCTGATTTGAATACATAATACTCAGTGGATGGTAAATGTGTCAAATATATAGTTAATGCTTCTATTAACAAACAAGATATGCTTAAAAGCAGTCTTTGTTAATAAGAGTCGATTTCTAAAAGAAAAAAATATATATTCCATCCAGCCATGAGATGCCTTCAAGAATCTTGTAATTATGATTGAGCCCCCATTTGCTGCTACCTTCTCCCTTTACTTCTGCTTTCTTAAAATTCATTCATTCATTCATTTATGAGATGGAGTCTTGCTCTGTCACCCAAACTGGAGTGCACTAGATGATCATAGCTCACTGCAGCTTTGAACTCCTGGGCTCAAGTGATCCCCCCATCTCAGCCTCCCAAGTCACTGGGACTATAGGTATGAGCCACCAAACCCAGATCAACCATTATTTAACACTGTTTTCAGCTCTAGTCATCACGGTGGCTCACTGTCTTCATGGACATAGTAAAACACTGCTTAAAAGGTACGATTTCTAAAATAAATACAGATGAAAATTTCAATCCTATTCAAGATATTATGTACCAACATCACTGTCCAATATAACTTTCTGTGATGAACCTTTTGAAGGTTCTTTCATCTGTGCCATCCAATAAAACAGACAGTAGGTCTGTCCAATGTTGTCTGATATGGTGCAAATTTTTAATTTTAAATTATTTTGATTTTAATAACCACCTATGACTAGTGGCTACTATACAGGACAGCACAGTTCTAGAAAAATTCATAGCACATATACTGTGACTGATATGAAATATATGTAAATAAGGATCCAAGAAAAACACAATTTCCACTTAAGACCTGGTACTCTAGACCGTATTTCCAAGAATAACAAAACCATAATTTTGTGGGTTATAGATTGCATCCTTGAAAAATTAAATGGCATTTTAACAATCCTCATTCTTCTTACCTAGGAAATAAGTATTCATTTCTTAAAAGTCTCAACTCTCATGCTTTCAGTAACACTGCATTACCTTGGCTCACCTACTACTACATCTCAATTTGTTTTCTTTTTTTGTGTGTGTATAATTTTAGTCCCTTCTCCAACCCCACCCCCCCCCAGCCGCCACCAACACAAACACACACATCCATACACTCATCCTGCCCTCAATTACAGTAGGCTTCTCCCCAACATCAAGTCTTTGGTTTCTTGTTTTCTGTCTTCCATTCAGAAAAGGTTTCTTAAAGCTTCAACCATAGTTGCCTTGGGCCAAATAGCATCACCTCCCCATATAACCTTAAGGACATCATTTAACTTGAGAATGCTTCTCATTTGTGAGATTTAACTTGGATGGTTACGATGGTTCCTTCTGGTTTTAAGATTCTATGAATTCTAGTACAGGCCTAGTTCCTCAATCTTGTTTCCATTTTTTTTTTTTCAGGCTGATTCCTCGTCCCACCTTTTAAAATGTCTGCATACCCCACAGTTGTCAGTGACCAGTTTTTCCACTCTCTACACTCTTTCTCTAAGAATCTTATAAACTCTCACTATGACTCTTGAATTCATGCTTTAGCCCTAACTTCACTCTACACTGTAAAGCTCTAGACTCACGTTTCTATGTGCTGCACATGATTAACTACGTGTACTACCAACGCTTTAAAGCTATTAGGCAAACCAAAGAAATTGTATGAATGAAACTTCTTTCTCAGTGTCACTTAGTGATCAAAAACACAACTTGTAGAATCAGATATTTCTGAATTTGAATCCCAGTTCTTGCTGTGAGACCTTGATCAAATTAATCTCCTGAGTCTCAATTTTCTCATGTGTAAAATGGGGTCAAAAATAGTACTTACAACTCACTATGGTTTTGTATGTTCATGTTTTATATATATACATAGCACAATACCTAGAATATGTTAAGAGCTCAATAAATGTTAGCTACTATTATAAACAATAGCATTACCATCTTTCTAGTCCTCTAAGTTTAACAATTATCTTTGACTCCTGTCCTTCTTTTTTAATAATCAGCAACTGTACATTTTCATTTTCCAGTATGATCTCAGTTTTCCAAGTTTTCATTCCCTCATAGGTTTTAATTATTACTGTAGCCACCCAACCAGATTACCAGATTTAAAAAAAATTTTTTTATAGAGACAAGGGTCTCACTATGTTACACAAGCTGGTTTCTCACTCCTGGCCTCAAGCGATCCTCCTGCCTCCCAAAGTACTGGAATAATAAGTGTGAGACACTGTGCCCACCCTAGATTTTGAAATACTATGAGGCCTCATTTTTCATTTTTGTTTCCCCTACATTACCTGCATAATGCCTATAACATAAAAGTTTTGCTATTACACAATTTAAATAATCTTTACACTTATCTATCTCCCCACTAGATCCCTTGAGTTTTGTTTTGTTTTTTTTTTTTAGGCAAGATCTTACTCTGTTGCCCATGCTAGAGTACAGTGGCATCATCATAGCTCACTGCAACCTTGAACTCCTGGGCTCACGCGATCCTCCTGCCTCAGCTTCCTGAGTAGCTGAGACTATGGTGTACACCACCATACCTGGCTAATTTTTTTATTTTTTGTAGAGACAGGGTCTTGCTATGTTGCCTAGCCTGGTCTTGAACTCCAAGCCTCAAGTAATCCTCCCACCTCGGCCCTCCAAAGTGCTAGGATTACAGGCATGAGCCACTGTGCCCAGCCTACCTTGAGTTCTTTGAGGATAGGAAATGTCTTGGTCTTCTTTGAATACCTACAACTGCCAAAGTCCCTTAGTCAATAAATATGTGTTGAATGAATGCTGAACCTGTTTCTAAACCTATCAGCAATCTAGCTTCCTTATATGTGAAAGGCAGCTCTTATATTCTCTATTCCAATCATTTATTCTGACAAAATTGGTCTCACCACATTATCAAGAGCAGTCTCACTGTGTCAGGACCTTTCGTTTATATCAAAAATTCTACTCAGCTGGGCACAGTGGCTCACTCCTGTAATCCCAGCACCCTGGGAGGCCAAGGCAGGAGGACCGCTTGAGGCCAGGAGTTGAAGACGAGCCTGGGCAATACAGCGAGATCCCATTGTGTACACACACACACACAATTAGCTGGGGAGGTTGAAGCAGGAGGATCGCTTGAGCCCAGGAATTCAGGGTTACAGTAAGCTATGATCCGACCACTGCACTCCAACCTGGGCATTAGAATGAGAACCTTTTTCTAAAAGGTTCTACTCAACTCAAGCAGAAAAGGGAATTTGTTAGCTCACATAATTTGAAAGTCCAGAGATAGCACTAACTTTAGGCATGACTCTGGATCCAAAGGTTCAAACACTGTCACTAGAACTTGGTCTCACTCTTCCCACCTTTTGGCTCTGCTTTCCATTTATTGGTAAGCTCCAGGCTCACATTCTATTTTCTCAGCAACCCAAGGGCTCAAAGCATGTCTCATTCTCAATAGTTCAACAAAAAATTCAGAGTTAACACTCATGTGCTGACTGGAAAATGCACTCATCCTTGAACAATCACTATGGCCCAGAGCAATGGACTATAATGATTGGCCATTAGCTAGGCCTGAGTCATGTGCATACCTTGTGTCAGGGAGGGATTTATGTAACTTAGATGTTGGTTCTCTAGGAAAATTGGGGTATTATTATCAGACAACAGGGGAATGGATGGTGGACTGGCAAAATTGACTAATGTCCCCTATACTCCAAAACTTTTTACATGCTGTCCACCACTGCCTGGAAGGAATGGTTTTCCTTCTTGTTTTTGCCTACCCACATTCAAGTTATATCCTTTCTGCTCCAAGGAGTCTTCTGTGACTTCTTCTAAGATTTTCCTTGTCCTCTGGATCAAGTCACCCATTCCTAAATAAGTATTTCCCTTTTCCTAAAGATCTGAGTTTTTAAATAAAAAGGACAGAAAACCTCAAGAAAATGTTCCTGATAAATTCTAATCATGACTAATTATAAACAATATGGGTAATATGTGCTGTTCCCTAGGATGTAAACTCTTGAAGGACAACAGCTCTCCCATGTACATTCTACATATTACGAAAAAATAGTCTGAGGCAACTTAGCATTCGAATAATTTTACTAGGCTTTAAATTTCCTGTAAGGTCTAAGCAAAACATCATAGCTACCATAAGTCGGGTTCGAATTAATCAAAGTATCTGCCATAAAAGGAAGGCTATGGGTTTTACTAAGTTACCTCAACTAGGTTAAAATCCTAGCTGATACTCCCTTTTCTGTCCTTTAGCCACAGGTCTTTGAGCAAATTATTGAACATCTCTAAACCTTGGTTTCCACTACCTGTAAAAATGAGAATAGTAAAACTTATCTGTATATAGGGAGGCTGTGTAGTATAGTGGAGAGAACAGAGTTAGATGAACTTAGGCTGAAATTCTACCACTAATACTAGCTATATGACTTTCTCTGAGTGATTCTTCACATGTAAAGGGAGGTTAATAATATTTAATCCATGAGTTGTTGTGTGCATTTAACAAGGCAATGTACTTTAAAAACACCTAACACAATGAATAGCAAGTAGAAAACACTCATGTAATGATGTAATCAGCATTAAACAATCTGTTTAAAACAACTGGAACTGTGTTTTTGTACTAATTACCTGCAAAAGATTTATTATACATAAGTGATATTTCTATATGTTAGAAGTGAATCTAGTCTAATGGGTTATAAAATATCTGCTTTCTTCTTTTTATTTTCTTTTTTACACTTTTGACCAGATAAAATGTCAACCAACAAAAAACTTGGTTTATATAAAAACTATTAAAGTGTGGGTAATAGCAAACTTAAAAATTCAGAGCACAGTAAGGAAAAACTTCTTTGGGATTATGTATTATTCTTCATAAATGCCCTTAGGTTTTCTTTGTTAGTTAATAAAAATATTTCCTAAAGGCTCAACAGGTTGCCCCTAGAAACACTTAAAAGCAGGTAAGATAATGAGCTAGTAGATAGACTCCTGTAATCAACTTGTTCTTTAGCTTCAGGCTTAATGTAGTAATAATGAAATGACTCATCACCAATGTGCAATCACTATACCCCATAGCCATCTCCTCAACAGAATCAGGAAATTTTGGGTACGAATGACCATTTCAGATGCTGTCTATCAGAACACATACAAAAGGCAAGTGTCTGCTCATATTTACCTTAGGAAGAAATTTAATTTAAATCATTTACTTAAAAAATACAAATTATATTCTGTACAACTGTTTCCAAAAAGAGATTAAACAAGCGGGCATTTAATTTCTTCCATTTTAAACTATATCAATAATTTCTTCGGAAAGAACAGTTTCTTGAAGTAATTTAAAAGTTCTATTTATTTTTCCAACATAAGTCAATCATATGTAATACTTAACCAATCTTCAATGAGTGTACAAAGGAAAAGTTTTAAATCTAAGATTTTTAAATAAATAAAAGGGAATAAATATAAAACACCAAGTACTGCATTTTTTTTGGCTTCGAAAACACTATATGAAAATAAAATATCTGACTACATCATATTATAGAAACCCAAGGGATTTTTTTCCTTTGTATTTGTGTAAAAAATGATAAGAACTCGGTTTTTAATCTAATTCCTGAGGAAGTTATATTTTAAACACAAGAGAAACATTATGTTGAACACCTCAATCACCAGACATTGTTCCCTACAACTAAGAAAACCAAATGACACCTAATTCCTTATTCTCTTTCCTGTGTTCAAAAATATGTATAACGCAAAGTAATGGAAAAGCAAACATAAATATGGTAGACTATCTTTTTAAAGTAGTTTTCTTCCTTTCAACTTTTTTTGGAGGACATGAGGAGCGGGAGAGGAAAGTAATGGGAGTCTGAAGGTGGGCTCTAGTTTTTTACAAGTACATTTATTTGGTAAGTCAACCAGATGGAGGCAGAGAAAGAAGTTACAGCGTTCGGGCTGACATTTAAGCAAACACAAAAACACACACCAAGCAACTCTAGGATTGATCCTTCCCTGACAATGCAGCGACCAGAGACATCCCTGCTACTCTGTTAAGAGCGCGCTACGTTACCGTGTTAGCAAACAGTCAATCTGGCATCCCAAATCCGAAAGGGCCTGCAGAAATCAGGGCGGGGCAAGGGTCTATCTCAGCAGAGGCAGAAGTTGATATCCTAGCAGAGACTAGAAAACCATCCATCAATTCCCTCCGGTCCCCTTCCTGGAGCGCTGCCGCCTCGTCCCAGGATCTGGGTCCGGCCCGCAGGCCCAGAGGGCTGGATGGGTTGGGGCGCTCGGCTTCTCCCCGTTACCCAGGTCCCGACCAAGAACCTATGGGACCATAGGCTCCCCCGCGGCACCCCGCTCCCCCGGCTGGGGCGGTCTCCCAGAGCCCCGGTCTCCACCGGCACGGATACCCCCGCCCCGCTCACCCGCCCGGGTGGTGTCCGTCAGGTCGTGGTTGGCCGCTCCCCGGGGAAACTCCCTCAGTTTCCGGCCGCTCAGGCTCAGCACCCCGGTTACCGCCGCCTCCTCCAGGGCTCGATCGAGAGAGCGGCTCCACGAGCCTGGGCCAGGACCAGGGCCTGCCCCGGGGCTTGGGCCGCAGTTAACACCGGAGAGATTACCTCCGGACGCTACTGGGCCAGAGTACTCCGCTGCCGCGGCCGCTGCAACAGCTAATAAACCCGCAGCCGCCATTTCCCAGCCGACAACTCTCCGCCAGCTCCGCGCATGCGCCGCCAGAAGGGGTGGGTGGGCGGAGAAAGGGGCTAACAGACCCCGGACGGTTCCCTTGATGGGCAGCGCTGTGGTGCCCCCTCGGTGCAGCCAGGCCTTGCCCCCGCCCACATCGAGGTTTTCAAGGGAAATTAAAACTGCTCCCTCAAACTTGGAGCAGCCCCATAGTCTAAGCTCCCAGTAGCATTTCTAAAATGCCTCTACAAAAATATCTTTTAAACAGCCTTCCTCCCCAAGTGGTAGAGGATTAGATTAAGCATTAAATTAAGGATTCCTTCTTAACACTGTTGCTACCAGAAACTTGGGCGGTGAGAGGGGACTCTCTGGAATACGACCTAAAACGTTTCCCAACTTCTGGCATTGTATTACCAGCTGATCTAAATCTAGATTTATGGATTTACTATTAGCACTTGGCGAGCGGGGGTGGGGGAGGAATGTGCTAATTTGCCTCCAAACTCCGTATTTCTTATTGAAAGGGTATATATTTTTAGACTCTCCCACACTTTTACAAAATAGTCCTTCTTCATAATTAAAATAAACATTTTCAATAGTACCTGCCCTTGAGGCATGACTTTATTGTTGAATAATGCAGGATGAATAGTATAAAAGTCTAAATTTTGGTGTGGAACCAAAATTGAGCAAGCGAAAATAATCTGACAATAACCTTGATGTGGGAATTAAAGGTAGATCAAAGAAACAGTCAAAAATAGAAACCATTCAAGTGATTAAAAAAGTGGAAAAATACTTCATTTTAAACCAATTAAACCTCATTTATATTGCAACTGGTCTTTAGCATATTCTTGTCTGTTTTACTGAAGAAGCCATTCCTGCTATATGATGTAAATTTCACTATTAATCAACTAGTAGTTACTGTGGGAAATAGAAGAGTCCTTATCCTAGAGAATTATAATCTAATTGTGGAATTCAGACAAATGGGCTAATTAGAGAATGAGACCACAAAAAAGGGCGAAATAAGGGTGGTGGAGATCACTTAGGAGTTCAGAGAAAAGGAATCTATTAATATATCATGGATGAATGAGGTTTTGAATCAAACCTGAAAGATTATGAAGTGGGACAGCCTGGAAGGTGAGAGCAATATTGCAGATTAGAAGATGGATCAGCATGAACACATCTTCATTATGATTTATAATGGTACATGTGGAGAACATTAAGGCCATAGACCAGAAAATTCATGTCAGAGAGCAAAATAAGGCTGGAGAGATCCTATCCATGATCCAAGGCCCAACTCTTCAATGAAACCTGAACCCCTAAATGCAAGAGTTTGTAAAAATGTTTACTCTCTGTGCCAAAGTGATTAAGAAAAGCTGCCCAGAGAGTTCTATAAACTCTTAATACTACATTCTAGTTTCTTCAGCAACAGGTTTCATGATAAATTATCAATGTGTGTTATGAGCATGGGTCACAATGGCAGGTGATGTATTTGTCATCCCTGTCAACATTTATCCAATGCATGTATTGGTTTTTGTTACCCTGGTATTCCTCAAATCATTTAGTTATTCTTAGAAAATAAGCTATTTAAAAGCAGGACCTCATTTTATATCTTATAGAGAAATTTCAACTATAATGATTGAGTCTATTCATATATTCCATATTAATAACTACAATACTATAGAATTAGTTGCCAGGTGTAGCTTTCTAAATGCACCATTATGTCATCTTAGTTCATTGCTTATCACTTTCCACATTTACAATAAGTTCTTCTGAAAAGGTGTCTGTCATATGGCCTCATTCTTCTTATCCGCATGTACATCCCATTGTAGTGACAACATACTGTGCTAATCCTCAACTAAGCTTATAAATTGCCTATGCAACTAAATTTTAAGGTCTTTAACATATTAAACTATATGCTAAAATTATCTTCCATCTCCTAGGGCTGAGGATATTATTAATAATAAGTTAAAAAATAATGAGTGGAAATCAGCAGAGACAGAAGACAGGTTGTGTACTAACACAGAAGAAGAAGGCTGGTAGGAAAGGAAAAAGAATCACAGCTTTTAAGAAAAAGAAGGTACCTAAGTCTGTAGGTATCTGAAAGCCAAAAGAAAGGCCTGTGGATATGGGGGGAAATGAAGATGCCATATACACTATTATGCGACAACAAGTTCTAAGTAAAGAAAGGAAGGGAGGAAAGATAGATCGAGCAGTTAATTTTGAGACCTCTGAAGGATTTAGGGTTTCAACTACAAAGGTAGACTATGAGAGAATTCTCATCCTACTCCCTCAAATGTCTCCATAATGTAGGTGATATCATCTTATGAGAATGGGATATGGGAAATGGAATCTTTCTGGGAGTTAACCAAAGAGTCTAGTAATGAATAAAAGAAGTGCTATGAGAGAACTGCAAACAGGCTGAGAGCAAAAGGGCTACAGTGATTGGTAACTTATCCTAACACTGCTCTGTGGTCTGGGAGCAGAAGCCGAAAAAATAGGCAGTGGGGGCTATTCAGTGTTAGGAATGGATATAATGAACTTCCCTACTTGTTCCTGTTTATTTTACAGGCTGAAAGTTAACTCATTCAATACCAGGGGCAAAAGTTTCACTCAAATCTCAGCTCTTTCCAGCTTTGCATCTCACTATTCATATCATGCAGAATTAAACTCCTCCTCCTACCCCTTCTACTCACTAGAAACATATTATGGTCACTCCTTTTAAGATTCTACTTTTATAAACTCAAAGCAGTAGGATTAAAATCTAGGTTGAATCCCATTCTCTTCCTATGTAAAGCAAAGAAACTGACTTGTTGAATATATTCAATAAATGTTTGGTCCTTCCCTCTCTTATTCCTTTAAAAAGCAGCACTAATATTTGACTTTTAAAAACTTTATACAAGAAAATTCAAACAAGGAAAATGGAAATGGAAGAAGTAGAAATTAATTACACACACACTAGGGAAACAGCTTTCTATTAATCTTTAAACATTGGTATACCTCATCTGAATACACTCAGAACAAGTAATTTCAGTCTCAGAATGGCATCACATTGCTTATTTTATCAAGCTTTTTGTTATAGATTTCAGGTAGAAAATAAACTGTAATGGCAGGTGTGAAAAAAAGACATTAGAAGTCTACAATTTCGAAGCAAATCTTTACATCCTTATTAATGGTCCACAATAGTCCAAAAATCTTGTCAAAAATGCTCAGGGTTTATTATCATTTTCAAAAAGAGACTAACTCCAAATTGATCTATCCAAAAAGAACTTTCTTTAAGGATGTCCATGGTGGCTCACACCTGTAATCCTAGCACTTTGAGAGGCCAAGGTGGGGAGGATCACTTGAGGCCAGGAGTTCAGCAAGGTAGCAAGACCCAGTTTCTACAAAGAATAGAAAATGAGCTGGGCGTGGTCACATCTGAAGTCCCAGGTACTTTGAAGGCTGAGGCAGGAGGATCACTTGAGCCCAGGAGTTTAAGGTTGCAGCAAGCTATGATGACACCACTGCACTCTAGTCTAAGCAACAGAGCGAGACCCTCTCTCGAAAAAGAACTGTCTTTAAAAGGAAGCTTAAATCACAAGCTTAATATTTTTATGATAGCATAAAACAAATAATCATGTAATTCTGATGAAAGTTGAAAGGTCTTTTGCTCAGAAATGAAGAAATCATTTTCTGCTTTAATACTGCCTGCATTTTAAATGTATGGTATTCATTCTCTGTAGTGCCAAGTGAATTATTCTGCTATTGACAGCAGAATAAATGATGTACATACCTATTCTAACAAAAATTAGCCACTGGGCAATGAAGCCTGTAAGTCTCTTCATACACAGAAGTAGTTTATGATTGGCTCACACGGTTTTTTTGTTTTTTTGTTTTTTTCTGAGACAGAGTCTCACTGTGTTGCCCGGGCTAGAGCACCATGGCGTCGTCCTAGTTCACAGCAACCTCAAACTCCTGGGCTCAAGCAATCCTTCTGCCTCAGCCTCCCGAGTAGCTGGGACTACAGGCATGTGCCACCATGCCCGGCTAATTTTTTCTATATATTTTTAGTTGTCTGATTAATTTTTTTCTATTTTTAGTAGAGACAGGGTCTCGCTCTTGCTCAGGCTGGTTTTGAACTCCTGAGCTCAAACAACCCGCCCGCCTTGGCCTCCCGGAGTGCTAGGATTACAGGCGTGAGCCACCGCGCCCGGCCTGGCTCACACAGTTGACCCTTGAACAACATGGGTTTGAACTATGTGGGCCCACTTGCAGACCAATTTTTCTTTCAACCAAACGTAGATCATAGAATGCAAAACTCGTGTACATGGAGGGCCAACTTTTCACATATGCGGGTGCAGGACTTGAGTATACCTGGATTTTTATACATGTGGGGGTCCTAGAACCAAAACCCTAAATATACCAAGGGATGACTGTAACTGAAATTGTGGTGAAAAGTTTATGCATGTTAAATAAAATACACAGCTGATTAGGAACACTGGTTCTTTCCAATAGGTCTACCTAACTTGAAATACCAAAGTAATGAAGTATCATAATCATCACTGGTATAACAGATTTACTTACCACATGCTACAAATGCTAAAACATGGCTATTACCAAATCTTAGATAGCTGACAAACCACACACCATTCCACTACTTCTGTGGGTGTTCAATTCAGAGAAGCAGTTTATTATCAACTGAGAATTAGATCTGAGCTCAAAAAATGACTGTAACACACAAGTCTCGAAAACACTGGGACTCATTTTACTAAGATATAAAAAGAAGGTTTAAACTGGATGATCTCTAAAGCCTCATCTAATCTAATATTCCACATTGTAAGCAAGTTTGATTCTCTTTCTTAAGTGCTCCTGGGTACCACTTGTTGGAGCTATGAATAAAATCATCAAAAGGTAGTTAGAGGGATGCTAATAGGAGAGTCTTGATTGATTTACCAATTTAGCTACTAGGTAACTTTCAAACCCTAAAAATTACAAATATAAATAATCACTACAAAGTTCTTTGTAACACTGAACAATCTAAAAACCACAACTCAATCTTTATAGCTAAGAATAAATCATGTGAAACCTGTAACATTTTATTTGTTAAAAATGAACAGCTTCAGAATAGATCTAAATGTAACTTTTCCAAAAAACACCAAAAAGTACAGTGTAAAGCACCTCCTCATTAAATACAAACTTTCATTTTATGATGCACTGCATCAATGTTTTGCATACACCTTGATGCAAAGGAAATTTTAAGTTGCATCCTGTTTAAAACAAAAACAAAAACTTTAAGAACTGAACAAGGATGACTACAACCACATTCCAAGAAAGGAAATTTTCCTCCAACAAAGCATATTGTTTTGTTTATATACATTATGTTATTACTCAAGAGTTTTAATTTAGTTGTACCAAAGGCAAAATTTTATACTTGAAAATTAAATTACAGATGCATGAAGAGCAAAAGTTTAATATACCAAAGACACTTTGTTATTTGATGCACTTAAATGTCAACATTTGGGGCGACTTTTAAGGTTTTCCAAAAAATGGCATTACTAATAGCTCTGTACAATATTTTAAAATAACAGGAAAATAAAAACACCTTTATGCCATATTTTCATAAACTGTTCTAAAGACAGCAAATTCACGCTCAGTTGCTTTTCTTTTGCCTTAAAATAAACTACTGGTAATTCTAAACCAGCATAAAATGTATTGTTCCTGGACCAAATATAAGCATTCATATTTGCAAAAATGTTTTGCAGTGAGTTCTTGGCCTCTGTGAAAAGCATCAAATAACTAAAGAGAGACTGAGTTTATTTTCGAATTCTGTGACTGGCTTCCAATAATCCCTTTTCAGTATAAGTACTGACAAAGTATCAGATATTAAGGATCAGATTTAATTCTTTGGTATAAGCATGAAACTGTTATTGATAGCTTTCCATGGCTAGCATAAATCAACAAGTAACCCAAGAAGCAAGAGAGACAACAATGAAGTCTAGTATACAATGCAAGGCAGGCAGGAAAGATAACTTAATGCTTTGTTTTACAGGAAAAGTCAACAATAATAATATACTTCAGAGAAACTAACACCCATTAGAGGTTTTAACATTATAGCAAACCAAAAAGTCAAGCTTCAAAATGACCAAACTTGTAATTTGTAGCTGAAATATTTTGCTGCATTTTGGCATTATATTGTAATTTATAGTATACAACTATCTGAGGACTCTTAGCACTATCTTGGCACAACAGACTAACTCTTCCCAAGCCTCCAGAGAGGGAGGAAAAACCCTTTTCTCCTCATAAATGCCTGAACTTTATACCACATAAGCAATCAGAATGAGAGGTACACAAGAGAGTTACAATGTAACTGCATTTTTTACTTGGTGACATATACAAGCATATTTTTGTTTTTGGATCTGTAAATTATTTAATTTAGCAAGCTTAAAAGCTTATAAATTTATACTTTTTAAATAAGAAGTCTAGAACTTTATGGCTATTAATTTTACTATCAAAGTATCTAAGAGACTCAATCCATTTTAATAATTATAATTCTTCTAAATATCACTTGAAAAATTCTTTATGGACAAGAGACTCAAGACTACACTAAATCCAAACAGTATACCTATGACCTGGGTTTTGAAACTTTTCATCTCAGTTACCTGTCCTTCAACTTGCCACTTCCTCTCATGCTTTCTTCATTTATTAAACACAAACTGTCAGATTTTTAAATTAGACCTTCTCTTCCAAGGCCCTACCAGGTATCTTTGCAAATATGCATTTACAGCCTTCGAACACCAACATTTTTAAACTGACACTAATGCCTAGAGCCATATTTCTTGTTAAAAGTTCAGCACTAAAGATATAACTCTGGGGGATTAGCCTAACGCTACCTGAAAAATGAACCAAGTTCCAGATATTTCCATACATCTTAAAACCCAAAACTAAAATTCACATAAATTTTTTATATCTCTAATGAAGAAAAGGCAACTGCACTTATTACATCAACACTATTAAAGGATAAGTGACAGCAACAAAGAGAACTACTCATATTTCTGAAGACCAAGATTTACCACAGCAAAATCTAAAAAATGGACAAAGGTGGTAAGATCCTAAATACCACTATCATAAAAATAATCAATTTCTATCTTTCTGTCTTCCTTCTGCTGCGTGAGGAACCAAAGATGTCAAATAGAGAATTGTTCTGTCTGGGCCAACCATGAAATCTTTAAGAACAGATAGATATAGTCCCTGTTATTCTTTCAGGGCATTATTTTACATATGTTTTTAAAAAAAACTTCAAAAATAAAAATAAGAGTTATTTAGCCTTGTGAATATTTTGAAGTAAAGTTTCTTGAATTTCTGTGATGAACTCTTCAAGCAATTTAACTTTTCAAACAGAGTCATCACTTGAAAGTCCCTTTGACATGGCATCTATCCCACAGTTACAAAGCGGCTTCCTCCTTTGTTGAATGTTAGAGTGGCTCTTTGTTCCTTCAGGATCCCAAACCGCTCATTCAAAGTCATCCCTGTCTAGAAAAAAGGAAAAAAAAATTAACAATTTAACTAAAAGCCACATTCGCATTAGAACAATAATGTGAACAGTAATTAATACTTCCTAAATATTTATGCTTATGACCTCATTTAATCCTGACAAAAACCACATGAAATTAGGCTTAGAGAAGTTAGTTAACTTGCCTAGTAGCAGTTCCAGAATTTAAACTGGGCAATCTGACTCAGAATCCCTCTCCTAACCACTGTAAAGCCTACATTATATACTATACGAAACTCATACACCCAAAGATGTCCCTATCTGAATTATTTTCAGGCTCTGCAAGTACCGCCACCAACTCTAGTGATGTCTCTGATAAAAGGAAATCTGTTTAGACTTCTGAATATTTTCAAACAAATTTTCTTGAATTTCTGTGAGTTCACCACAGAAATTAAAATCAAATTCAAATGAAAATCTGGTTTTTGATTAACTAACAGAAAGTGCTCCTAAACTATACTTCATTTCTAAAAAAAATAAAAAGTAACAACAGTGACAAAATAAAAATAAGCAAAATAAATTTGATCTAATTTCTATGCATACTTTTTATCTTCAGTTCCAGATTCTTCAATGGATACCAAAAAGCATTACAAAATCCAATACCCATTCGTGATAAAAATTCTTAGCAAATCAGGAGAAGGGAGCTCCCTTAATCTGATAAAGGACATCTATGAAAAACCTGTGGCTAACATCATACTAAATGGTAAAGCATTTAATGCTTTCTCCTCAGGCTTTACAATAAGGCATGCATGTAAGCAAACACATCACCACTTTGATTCAACATTGTACTGGGGATCCTAGCCATTACAATAAAGCAAGAAAAAGAAAAGGCTTAAAAAGATTGGAAAGCAATTAGAGGAATAACATGATTGTTTACACAGAAAATCCTAAGGAATCTATAAATCCACTACAAAAGATCACAGGATATGTGCTAAGTATAAAAACTGTCGGCTGGTCCAATGGTAGGTAGTGGGTTATCAGAACTTATTAACATTAGTGTCACTAAAGTTGGTATTCAACCCCCCACTGCTATTAAAGGAAAAAAAAAAAACTGTCGAAACCATAGTGAGATACCACTTCACAATTGGATAACAACAGTCAAACGACAGATAATGTGTTGGCAAGGATGTGGAGAAATTTAGAACCCTCACAGATGTAAAGTGGCACGGCCACTTCCCTGGAAAACAGTCCGGCAGCTTCCTCAGAAGATTAAATATAGTTACCATATGACCTAGCAATTCTACTCATAGGTATTTACCAAGGAGAAATGAAAACATATGCTCACATAAAACCTTGTACACAAATGTTCAGAGCAATACTATTCATAATAGTCAAAGAGTGAAAACAACCCAGATATCCATCAACTGATGAATGAATAAAATGTGGTATATACATATGATGAACATTATTCAGCAATAAAAAGAAATGGAATACTAATATGGATGAACCTTGAAAACATTATGCTAAGTGAAAGCAGTCAGTCACAAAGATCACATATTGTATGAGCGAATTTATATGAAATGTCAAACAGCCAAATCTATAGAGATGAAAGTACATTGATGGTTGCCTGGGTTTGGAGGGGGTTAGGACACCCTGTTTAATTCACCATACAACAATTATTTTGATAATTAAAATATTCTCAGTGAATGACTCAAAGAAATACAGAAAATCTTTTTTTTTTTACCTGTTTTCCAACACTATTTATGTCAAATTGTAGGGGGACACCTTTAGGAACTTTCTTTACATCAGATTGCTCCCGTTTTGTTAAGAACGAAGGTACAGCAGTACGAGTTAATCGTGGCTTCTGAGTTCTGTTAGAAAAATATTAAAATATCAGAGCAGCTTAACAATCAAAAGAAGAAAAAAAAATCATTTGGTACTTAAGAATCTTGACTTGTACACATGTACTAGGGCTATTTTTTGTTCTCAAAAACTAAGTACCTGACTGACTACTCTAGAGACTGAAATATATAATTGTTCACAGGATACCTCTTTAAGTAGAACTACAAACTTTTCAACAATTTGGAATGACCAGTGATTTCCAAGTCTTGATCTTCTAAAATTAAGCAACTTCTGAAGTCTTAGAGACCCATCCTATGTTCTTTTCATTTAAATCATTAAAATGGTCAACTAGATCATAAACTCCATAAATCTATAAAGTTTATAGTGCAACAAATATAATGAAAGAGTTAATTAAATTAAGCTCATCTAGATAAAAGAATACACTATGAAGACTTTAAAGAGAGGGTAGGTCTGTATGGTCTGAAAAGTAAAGACATCCAAAATATTACAGGGGTGGGGGAGAAGAGTAGTATGATATACACTCATAAAACTACATATTGTTATAAATGTACAGAATTTTTTTAATAAAAACATTTTTAAAAATTGGTCATTTGGGGATATAGAACCAGAAATCACGGGGGCCCGCCCACCCACTCTCCCTCCATCTCCCCTCCCCTCCTCCCTCCCTTTCTTCTTTCCTCCCACTGATCTTTTGCCCAGGCTAGAGTGCAGTGGTGTCATTATAGCTCATTGCAACCTCAAACTCCTGGGCTCCCGTGATCCTCCTGCCTCAGCCTCCCGAGTAGCTGGGACTACAGGCCTGAGCCACTACGCCTGACTAATTTTTCTATTTTCTGTGGAGACAGAGTCTTACTATGTTGCTCATGCTGGTCTTGAACTCCTGGCCTCAAGCGATCCTCCCAGCTCAGCCTCCCAAAGTCCTTGGATTATAGGCATAAGCTAACATCACAGCCAGCTGAGCTTTTACTTTTAACTTTATACTATACTATTTCCATTTTGTATCACAAGTATTACTTTTATCCTCACATCTCAGTTTATTCTAACTTGTACATCATATTCTCAGCAGAAGTCCAATACCTTTCTATTATCTTATATATTGAGGGGTTATAATTTTTGCAAAAAGAAAGAAAAGACTTACACTGGGCACTGCACTGCTCCAGGATTGTCAATGGATACAGTCAAAATTCCTCCATTTGTGGTAGAAGTTCGCCATCTAGTTTCAAAAAAACCCAAACATTTCTTTAAAATGGAAGTTTATAAATTCTATGTATTAATATATTCCACACAAAAATACACATTTTAAAAGTAGCCATTATTTTTTCTTAGCTTTTAAAAAACAGATACCTGAACCCCATCGGGATATAAATGAATCGGCATCTTGGGTATAGCACCTGGGCACTTGACTTTATTAAATATTTTTCAGTGTAATAAATATATACACTTTTCTAAAAAAATTGAATAGTACCAAAGGGCTTCTAATGAAAAGCAACAGTCCTTCACCCCACTATTCTCCTCCTTTCTATTCCTGCTCCCCAGAGGCAGCATTTTTAACTTTTCCTATTTTTATTGCTTGCTGGTTATTTCCAGTTTACTAAACAAGATGCTTATGTAGTAAAATCTTGCTGCAGTGTATAGATTTAGCACATCACACTATCCTCCAGTTTCCCTACCTACCTCTGAACATTTTGATGGCTATACCACTACTGTACTTCCATTGTAACTTTACTTAAATCTCTATTTCTTTCAGTAGTGTCTCTTGACTCCCTTCCCAACTTTGTATGAGAGGATAACAATACATCTATTCTGTCCTTTCACCTCTTCTCTCACTTTGTACTTCCCACTTTTTATCAACTCTATGTTTACATTAGTCAAAATTTGATATTTACATTATATTCTGTTCTGAAATTAACTAATTTGTGTTTTGTCTACAGGTTGATTCCCAAAGTTCAAAACAAATAAACACTTATGTTGTCACAATTAAGTAAATAGTGTTCATTGCAGAAGCAAATTGGCTATGACTATTATTTCCTTCCTTATAGTTTCTAACGTCATGACCCCTGTGCTAAAGAATAGTGCCAGCATCAGGTTCAAATCGTTTCCTTTCTTACACTCCAATTGCTCAAAATCATGCCCTATGATAGTTGGTATCATATCTGGACCATGACCATGTTTTACAATCAGCCCTCCATATCTGCAGGTTCTATATCAGTGGAGTCAACCAAACTCAAAGGGTTGACTATAAGGGACTCGAGCATCCAAGGATTATATTTATCTTTGCTGGTCCTGGAACCAATCCCCCCTGCAGATACCGAGGGCCAATTGTATATGTTTTGTTTCCAAACAGTAGCCATAATTTTAAATAGTTTAATCTCAAAACTTCATCACATTGATGGAATTAGAATGTCACAACTCATACCTCGGAAGTGTAATTATTAACTGATAAAAACAGATTTTTAAGACTTTTTATAGGAGTAAAGGAAAAAAAGATTATGTGAAAAGGAAAACCATTCTATTGTTTTTAAAGTTTTACAAATTTTCCAAAAGTTCTACTGGATTTTCTTCTATTCATTCTCTAAATAGGTTGATTTGTATAAAAGCAGTTATAGCCAAAAAAAAAAAAAAAAGAAGAAGAAAAAAGAAAAAACCAAAAACCTGTTTCATTAAAATGAGATAGCAATTTAAAAAATAGAGTAAATTACTTGGTGCTAAAACTGTTACAATACTGACATGTGAAAATTCAAAAGGTTTTTTTTTTGGAAAAAAGCAATAGAAAACAAAATAGGATTTATTTATTTCAGGCTCAATTTCTTTTCTTTTTAGAGACAAGGTCTTGCTATGTTGCCCAGGCTGGAGTGCAGTAGCTATTCACAGGTACTATCATTGAACACTACAGCCTCAAACTCCTGGGCTCAAGCCTCATGGCTTCCTCCTCAGCCTCTTGAGCATCTGGGACTACAGAAGTGCGCCATGGGCCTGACTTTCGGGCTCAATTTTATTTTGGGTCTCATTTGATTTCTTTTGGACTGGGGCACATGGTAATTTGGGCAGTTAGTATCCTGGGAGTTTTGAAATACACCTTGAAAAACAAATTGAAACTTACTGACGAGTTCTCTTTGCTACTACATCGTCTAGCAGTTGTTCTGTGTTCAACTGGGCCTGAACCTGAAGGGAAAAAAAAAGCAGTAGATCCCACAGAAAGCAGAGGATTTGAATCCAAAGAGCTATCCTGCTCGGTAACTTTATAACCCAGTGTGGCCTGTGGATGAATGCAGCACAGAGGCCTGTGCTATTCTAGCAAAACCTCTTGGTTGGAGTTCCTGTATTAGAATAAGTGGCAAATACAAGTTTATTCCTAAATAACATGTTAAATTCTTACAAGACACTGTTATGGAGGGCAACAAAAGATAGCATATAGAAAAAAATATAATAAAAAGAATTAATCAAACGTCATGTTCTCTACACCCCGAACCCAATCCTGCCTACGATTGATGATTACTAAAGATGGCTGCTTAGGATCCTCTTTGAGTAAAAAAAAAAAACCACCACCAAGGTTGTTTTGAATACCTTCAGGCCTCTTCTGAAAAGAAAAGTTGCCTGACGTGTATCTTTCTGATGGCTTAATTTATTTCCATTCCTGGTAAAATTAGCTGGAACATTATTTCTGCAACAAAAACACATGTAACATGAATAATTGGAGCCACTTAACTACTTTCAAACACCTTAAAAAAAGTAAGCAAAAATAGTTAAATTCATAGGCTGAAAACTTGAAGTGCACGTAACACAACAACTCTGAATTACTTCCTTACTTACATGAAGCTATTGAGATTTGATCTACAAATATCTCCCTCTGCAGCATATCACACAACAACCTGGTTAATTCCGAAGTAATTTATCTTCTAAAAATTTAACCTTCTAATGTCCCACATATAAGATGTCTTGTAAAGACATTAAAAATCACATTTTTAGTGTTATTTCCTAAATTTGGTGAAAACATAAATTTACGGATTTATTTGCCTGTAAATAAATACAGTACAAAGTACTGTATTTTCTTTAGTACAAAGAAAAACCATACCTAGGCACATCATAGCAAAACTGAAAAGCAAAAATAAAGAGAAAGACTTGAAAAATAACATATCCTCCCAGCTTTCTCTTCCTTTCTCACTCAGAAATCTTCATACAGTAACATAAACCACAGAAAAATACTTTTCCACTCCTTGTTGTTTCATGCAGAGGATGCACTTTCTTTTTTTTAAGAGAGGGGGTTTCACTCTGTCATCCAGGCTGAAATGCGGTAGCATGATCATATAGCTCACTGCAGCCTCAAATTCCTAGGCTCAAGGGATCCTTCTGCCTCTGCCTCCCGAGTAGCTGACACTACAGGCGTGCACCACCATGCCCAACTAACGTTTTTTTCATGTTTTTTAGAGACAGGGTCTCACTCTGTTGCCCAGGCTGGTCTCAAACTCTTGGCCTCAAAGTGACCCTCTTGCCTCATCCTCCTAAATTGCCAGGATTACAGGGAAAAGCCACTGCACCTGGCTCCACTGCAATTTTTTGTGGTGGAAGCAGAGTCTTGCTATATTGTCTAGACTGGTCTCAAAGTACTGGCCTCAAGCAATCCTCCTGCCTCAGCCTCCCAAAGTACTGGGTTACAGACCAAGACCAGCCTCCACTGCACTGTTAATAAATTATGTTTGACTTGACTTTCACCAATTCCTTTCTGTTTACTATAGGAAGTTGGTAAAGTATGAGAAAACAAAATTTCATATTTACCTATTATATAAAAAAGTGCTTAACAGGTTCCCCAATCTTACCTCCAATCTTAGACATTCAAATGCAAAATTTCCCTAGCTAGCCCAATTAACATGTAAATGACAGGTTTTTATTTGAGAAGGTCCCTTTTCACAACTGTTACAACCAAATGATTCCCAAAAGATAATAGTCTAATGTTAAACTGCAATTCTAGCCATTCCATTTATTAAAAACCCTTATCCCAGGTTTTGTTTTATGAATTATCTTCTATAAGATATGAATAAATGGTACTTGAAACTGAGTAAGAAAACTTCACAGCTTGTGAGCTTCCTTTGCCTACTTTATCCTTACGAGAACAGGATGCCTTAACAATAAGTCATAATTTTTTTTTTTTGAGACAGGGTCTCAGCTCTGTCATCCAGGTGTGCAGTGGCATCATCATAGCTCAATGCAGCCTCCAACTCCTGGGCTCAAGCATTCCTCCTGCCTGGGCCTCCGGAGTAGCTGGGACTACAGGCACATGCCACAGTGCCCAGCCTACAGGTCATAATTTTTAGGTTTTTGCTATTATATTCAATTTAATATAAGAATAATTTCAGCTTAAGATGCATTCATGGAGAATTCTTTCTTTCTAGTTTGCTTTTTCCACAAATAACCTACACTGTGATTCAGTGTTCTAGTAAGAGCCAGCCAGAGTAACAAATTCAGCTTTCAGAATTCCCAATTTTGAATAATTTTGACTGAGGTGTTAAGATTTTTACCAAAATAAGCCAGGCACAGATGGTGGTGCATGCCTATAGTCCCAGCTACCAAGGAGGCTGAGGTGGGAGGATTGCTTGAGGCCAGGAATTCAAGACCAGCTTGGGTGATACAGCAAGACCCCATCTCAAATTAAAAAAGCAAAACCACAAAAACAAAGATTTTTACCAAAATGATCATCTTTTGCAATTTTGCTCTATATGTCAAAGAAACAAGGTGATGCTTTTTAAATAGTTTATATTAGTTAAATCCATCAATAACATTGCCTCTAAGAAATATGAAAGCTATTACTGAATGCTTCTATGTTGGACGTACAAACAGATATCCTAAAAATCTGTCTTGAAAATGACCATATAACTAGAAGAAACTGCAAATCCATTCTATGGAACACCTAGTGCCAGAAGTGTTTATTTACGCACAATATACATTATTGACTTATATTTGAGTACTTACTTTCTGTTTAACTGGTTAGGTCTCTTGAGAACTGCAACTGGCTTCCTCGGCACTTCATTTTGTCTCAGAAGGTTTGCCTTCCTTTTTAACACTGGAAAATATCGTTCTATATTCTTTCAGAAGGCAAGAAACTATGTTAATCAGATTGCTTTTTGCTATATACCCTACTAAAATAAACATTTCTGATGCAGAATGAACAGGGATCGACAACTGCTTGGAGGTGTAAATATGGAAGATGGAGAAACTAAAACTACTTAAAAATTTCCAGTCTAAGTGACTGAACAGATGAAAACTACATTATGCTTAAAATACTTGAGATGCTCTAGGGCATCGGGAAACGTGGCTCCGGAACTCAAGAGAAGAATCAGAGAGGTAGAAATGCAAAGTAGGGAATAATTTATATAAACATGACTTTTGGTACTAAGTGAAGGGATAAAAAAGTGAAGTTTCAAAACAAATGTGTAAAAAAGAAAAATTGGGAGGTTGTAACAACAAAGAAGCGGGAATAGAAATGGTTAAAGGAAAAAAAGAAAAATTAAATATCATCATAAACACAAGCACATGAAATGTACACTTTTTCTTCCTCCACACATATAAATTAAATCCATCATCAAAACCAGGTTTCCATATATTCTATGCAGACTTCTCTAAAGTCCTTTACAATATGGACCATATCTTATAGAGTCCCCTATTATTTTAAGCATATGAGAAGTGCTTCATAAATATCCATTGACTAAATACTATAAAAACATAAAGTTTTCATTTTTATGAACATTTAGAAAAGAAGTAAATGTAAAAACAGGGATAAAGAGTACCAAGAGCATGGGTGAAAAGCTATGAAATCAAACTAATGGCCCATTCCGAACTTCGTACTTTGTCTTTAATAGTAACACCAAGAACTATTTTACAGGTAAATGAGAAAGTTCCTTCCATGATGCTATTGTCATATGTCAGTTTCCTTCAAAGTAACTGCCATATTATAATCATACAGTTGTCTGTATGATAATTTAATGTTTATCTTCTTCACTAGACTTGCATTCTCCATGAAAACAGGAGATTTTCTATTGAGTTCATTGCAGATTCCTTTTTACCTTGTCTACAGTGGGTACACAGTCAACATTTGTTTAATGATGAATACATGCAATAGAACTTACAATAATCCCTTAATATATGATGAATGCATGTTCCATAGGTCTAAAGTCTGTATATGTGTGAATGTGTATTTTTAAAAAAGTATACCTAGAAATTAGGTTTTGTTTTACTATAATTTAAATATAAAAATTATTCCTTGAGGGAAAGAAATAAAGGTATTTATTTTAGTTTTTATGTAAATTTTTATTAAGGTATTATTTACGCATAATAAAATTTTCAGTGTACAGTTTGATGAATTTGGATAATTGCATAGAATCATGTAACCACATCATAATCAAGATATAGAATGGTGCCCTTTCCCCAAAACATTTCCTTGTGCCCCCCTGCAGTTAATTCCTTCTACTCGCCTGACTCCCATCCAGGCAATGACTGATCTGTCCCTATAGTTTTGCCTTTTCTACAATTTCAGATAAATGGAATCATACAGTACATAGTCTTTTGTATTTGGCTTCCACTGTTTAGCATGATTTGAGGTGTACACATGCTGTCATGTGTATTAATATTGTATTTCTTTTTATTGCTGAATAGTATTTCATAATGCGGGTATAGTTTATTTTTAACTGTCGAAATCAGACAAATGATTAAAAAACTACCTACCCATGAATATAAAATAACTGCTATATCTATGTAACAATCACAATTTTTTTTAAGTTCACAGAAGTATCAAATGGCTTAATATTGTTGGAATCAAGTTAAAGGTTCTACAAAACACAATATACCCCTAATTTGGGGAAATTCTGCATAGAAAAGGGAAAAGTTACAGAATTAGCATTGACAAATGTATATAATCCAGGAGAAGAATCCCTTAGAAACTTAAACACAACTTTTACTTGACAGGTATTTTTAAAGTGATTCTCTTGAGTCAAAAAGAATATTTATTCTTAGAAACAATCACTGCTCAGTCAGCACAGCCCATTTGCTCCCCCAGTAAATACCAGTAGTATAAATTAATTTGCTATCTTTTTCCATGTAATTAGTCATTCACTTCATAGATAAGAAAATTTTGTACATTTTTATTGAAATAAAAACCTTGCTAATTCAAATGAATTATGGAAAAGAAGAGCTAAAGTAATATAAAGTCTATGCTTAGAACTTTTTGTTTAAGTGAAATTTTTCTAAGTACATACAGCAATTCAAAGCCAATTAAGTTATTTAGGTAACTTGCTTTAATAAATAGAAAAGAATGGTATAAGTTACTTATATTTAAATAGAAATTTCTAAATTGCTGGAAAATAATCAGCTTCACAAGTACTACATTCTATCCTACTCAGACTATTAATCTGTACTCAGGTTGAAGGAAGTTTTTAAGAAAGAGCAAATTTTAAACCGTACTTTTGCCAAAACCATCAGACTTAGAGTTTGAATAAATGAAACCTTACTATTCAGTACATTCTTAGCACTCTGTAATTTAACATTTTTAATTTTAACTATTTTAAAGCAACTCAAAAGACTACCACGTGTGATAATTTATAATTTTTACAGGCACAAGTCATTAGTTAGCAGTTAAACCCAATCTCATTTCCAGCATCCACATCTCACTGATGTTTTCTAATGCTTGAATAAATAGTAACTTCTTTTCTTTTTTGGAGACAGAGTCTCATTCTGTCACCTGGGCTCGATTGCAATGGCATCAGCCTAGCTCACAGCAACCTCAAACTGCTGGGCTCAAGCCATCCTCCTGCCTTAGCCTCCCAAGTAGCTGGGACTATAGGTACGCACCACCATGCCCAGCTAATTTCTTTCTATTTTTAGTAGAGATGGGGTCTCGCTCTTGCTCAGGCTGGTCTTGAACTCCTGAGCTCAAGGGATCCTCCCACCTCAGCCTCCCAGAGTGCTAGGATTATAGGCGTGAGCCACTGTGCCTGGCCTAATAGTAATTTCTGTGATAGAATTTTAGAGGGAAAGGAAAATATCGGTGGTGGCAGAACTGAACAGTTAAAGATTCTAAGGCAGTTGTTGTTCCAACCAGAATATCCAAGTTTAAGACAATAAAGGAATAAACACCTTAAATTTTTTACCAGTATGACTTACTCTCATAAGCCAAAGAACCAAAGGGATTAAAAATAGATGAGTAGAATATTAAATTCCTTGATGGCTCAGACCTACTATATATAAAGCAACAGAAGAAAAACCATTTGTGAAATGCTTTAGCCAATTCAAAAACTACACATTGAGATGTAAATAAAACTTCAGGTAAGGGTTGAAAAGTAGTTAACTTACAGTGGTAAATAACTGTAATTAAAAATATCAAGTAAGGGATAGGTAGCTACCAAAGAGAAATGAAAATCTATGTCCACACAAAATTGCAGGTGAATGTCCATAGCAACATTATTCATAATAACCCCCCAAAATGGAAATAAGCAAAATGTACACCAATTGGTGAATGGATAAATAAAATGTGGCATATCTATATAACATTACTCAGCAATAAAAAGGAATGAAGTACCAATACATGCTACAACATGAATGAACCTCAAAAATATGGCTAAATGGCAGTCCACATATTATTACTGTATGATTCTGGTTACATAAAATGTGTAAAAAAGGCAAATCTATAGAAAATCTACAAAAAGTAGATTAGTGGTTTCCTGGGTCAGATGATGAGGCATGACTGCAAATGGGCATGAGATTTCTTTTTAGGATGATAGAAATGTTTTAGAAGTAGATTGTTGTGGAGATTGTACTAAGTCTGTAAATGTTCACTAAATTGTGTACTTAAAACAAGAGAATTTCATGGTATGAAAATTATACCTCAATAAAGCTGTTAAAAAGTGTACATAGACACACACACCCACACACACGGGAAAGCCAGGAACTCATAAAAAAAAAAATTTATATTTTGGTATTCTTCATGAATGCCAATTATTTTTACTTAGATTTGAAATTTTTTATATCAGCCCCAAAGTACACAAAAAAATAAAATAAAATAATATGCTTTCTCAAGTTCATTCACAGAAATGTTAGTACAAATAAAGGAAAAGAATATCTGATCCAGGATTAAGCCGTCATACTACCTACCTTGTCACTTAGGGGTGGACGATTCATAGGACTAATTCCTTTTCGAATTCCAGTTGCTTTCCTAGCTGCAAGGCCCGTGATAACTCCATAAGGACGTCTCTTTCCTGGCATTACTCTTCCTCTACGGCTCAGATTAGTCTTACCGAAACCTGCAGGAGGGAGGGAAAAAAAAAAGGAAAAAATGTCAGTTTAAGAGCAAATGACTAGGCCGGGTGCGGTGGCTCAGGCCCGTAATCCTAGCACTCTGGGAGTCCGAGGCAGGAGGATTGCTCAAGGTCAGGAGTTCGAGATCAGCCTGAGCAAGAGCAAGACCCTGTCTCTACTAAAAATACAAAGAAATTATCTGGACGACTAAAAATATATATAGAAAAAATTAGCCGGGCATGGTGGCGCATGCCTGTAGTCCCAGCTACTCAGGAGGCTGAGGCGGGAGGATCGCTTGAGCCCAGGAGTTTGAGGTTGCTGTGAGCTAGACTGATGCCACAGCACTCTAGCCTGGGCAACAGAGCCAGACTGTCTCCAAAAAAAAAAAAAGCAAAGGACTAGAGGATTCTTATATGTTCCCTCTAGCCATCCCCTCTTTACCATTACTTTCTCAACAAACAGGACAGTCTAGAGACTTTACCTGTGCAACATGGTAGCCACTAACCATATGTGGCTAATGAGTACTTTAAGTATGACTAGTCTGATGTTACAAAGAATGTAAAATATTTTATTAATGATTTTATATTAATCCATATTGAAAAATATTTTGGATATGTAGAGCTAAATGAATTATTAATATGTGGCTTGCATTTTATTTCTATAGGACATTGCTAATTTAAAGTGGAATTACTTTCTCATCTCCCATTTACTTATTACAGTACACTGCAATCTGGCTTATTTTCAGCCCTACTCTGCTCAAATTGCTTTTATTAGAGTCCCCAGTGAGTGCCAATGGACATATCTTAATCTGTGGCATGTGACATTGCTGATGTTGCTTTTTCATTACATATCTTACCTATTTAAATTCTTTTTCTAATTATTAAAAAAATGCTCACAGCAGAAATTCTAGAAAGTACAAATAAGAAAATAAAAATCACCCATCGGCCCACCACCTAGTGATAACCACAAATACTCTTTCTAGTCTTTCTTTTACATACTATATATATATATATGTATTTTAAAGTTAACATTTTTAGTTTCAACTATTTTTAAGCAACTCAAAAGACTATCGCATGTGGTAATCCACAATTTTGTAGTAGTAAGTGCCTAGAAGGTATACTGAGTCAATCTTCCAGCAACTATATTTCACATTCTATGCACAACTTCATAGCCTACATTAATACTATATACTATGACTATTACTGCATGTTTTTAATATCCTTTTTTGCATTTCTTTTTAATGTGCCATACTTGATCCAACCAATTTTGCTCTAACCATTTCAGTTACTTCTAATGTTACGCTATGATAAATAACATAATAGAACCATAGATACATTTTTTATACCTATCTATGATTATTTCCTTCAGATACAAATTTCTAGAAGGTGAAATGCTAGGTCAAAGAGTAAAGCAAACTCTTAAGGATTTTTATTTATACTGCAAAAATTCCCTCCAGAATGAATCCATTCATTTATATTACCAGGAGCATAAGGATGTCACTTTTTCTACATCATTGACAACTCTGAATATTACCATTCTTTCTAACCTTTATCACTAAGTATTTGAAAAAATAATCTTGTTTTATGTGATAGTTTGATTACTAGTGAGAAACATTTTCCATTTATTTTTTAGCCACCTGTATTCTTCCATTCATTAACTGTAGTATTGATAAACCAGTTTTCTATGGCTAAGCTCTAATTTCCTTCTCATAATTGGAATTAATTTTTCAAGAATCAATATCTTTACAACACTGTATCATTTAGGAACATGGCGTATCTTTCCACTTATTCAAGTCTTTTGCCACTAAATTGGTTCAGTAAAGTTTTAAGCTTTTCCTCCCATATGTCCTGCACGTTTCTTGTTAAATTTATTATTAGGTATTTTATACATTTTGCTGTCAATCACAAAAAAGACCCCTTTTCTAATAATAATTTTCATATTGTCATTCCTGTTATTACAGAAAGCTATGAGGTTTTAATGAGTACTTTTTTTTTTCCTATTAATATTTTGGGTCCAGAGTTCAACAAGACACTTAGAAAAACCTGTTATGTTATGATGGCTGAAGCACTTATCAATTTGCCTTTCAGCTCTCAATTCACCTTTACTGCCCTGCTTCTGGTACTGGAACATTTCTTTTGCCAGCTGGCACGATGTTAACTTTGTCAGTAGAGGGCACTGTTGGGACTCTGGAGGAAGAAGGCTTTTCTTTCAGGTTTCAATATGCTTTCTCAAGGTTTGTTCCTGTGACATAGGACTAATAGTGACAACTCCTTCCTGTCCCCTGTATCCTATCCCCTAGGGCCAGGATGAGACTATGGTGAGGCTAGAGAGACAGCAAGGGCACAAAATATGTGAGTGATGCCTTAAATTTTGTGTCCTCGGCATCTGTCTAGCTCTAGTTTTAGGCATCATGCTAGTCCTGGCCCTTGTTCCCCAGTGAATTTAAGCTGCACCAACTGCACATGTAGCTTCCCAGTGAGTTCCATCAGCATGACAACTCGCTGAACTTCTCTACCATCAAGCAAGCAAGCCATGGCCTTGCCCTCTCTAACAAAGTTGGGAACTTGGCAGCAGGTAGGGGTGGTTTTCTTCCAGATTTGTTCCTTTCTCAGGTGCTCTGCCTCAGTTCCAAAGGTACTGATTGCTATTACTTTTAAAATCAAGGGAAAAAAGCAATAAAGGTATAAATATTTAAAAATTTTTAAATAAAATTATTATTGCTTTATGTGTGATTTCCTTCTAGAATTACAACATAATGAAGATTAAACCATGCTAGAGAGAAACTGTGCATTAAAATTAACTTAAATCTACGACGACTTGCTATTTTTATTTGTATTAAATAATGAAACAGCTACTCTTTACTGTAGGTACTTTACAGTAAGCATTGTGCTGAGTGTTTTAATTTGCATGAGAACTTGACCAGGTTGAAGCTAGTATCACAACTTTGCAGGTGAGCAAAGTAAGGCAAAGAATGATGACTACCTAGAGGTCACAGTTACGATATGGCAGAGCCATGACCTAAGTGCAGGTGTGTGTGGCTCCAAAAACTGAACACTTAGCTGGGCGCCATGGCTCACTTCTGTAATCTTAACATTTTGGGAGGACAGGCAGGCAGATCACTTGAGGCCAGGAGTTCAAGAGCAGCCTGAGTAAGAGCGACCCCGTCTCTACAAAAAATAGCAAAATTAGCCAGGTGTGGTGGCACATGCCTATAGTCCCAGCCACTTGGGAGGCTGAGGCAAGAGGATCACTTGAGCCCAGGAGTTTAAGGTTGCAGTGAGCTGTGATGACGCCACTGCACTCTAAGCCCAGCAACCCAGGAGAGAGAGCAAGACTTTGTCTCAAAAAACAAAAACAGCCGGGCGCGGTGGCTCACGCCTGTAATCCTAGCACTCTGGGAGGCCGAGGCGGGCGGATTGTTTGAGCTCAGGAGTTCGAAACCAGTCTGAGCAAGAGTGAGACCCCGTCTCTACCAAAAATAGAAAGAAATTAATTAGACAGCTAAAAATATATATAGAAAAAATTAGCCGGGCATGGTGGCGCATGCCTGTAGTCCCAGCTACTTGGGAGGCTGAGGCAGTAAGATCACTTGAGCCCAGGAGTCTGAGGTTGCTGTGAGCTAGGCTGACGCCACTGCACTCTAGCCTGGGCAACACAGTGAGACTCTGTCTCAAAAAAACCAAAAAAAAAACAAAAACAAAAACAAACAAAAAACAACAAAAAGAAAAACTGAACACTTCTCCAAACTGTTACATAAAAAGCAAAGAGTAAGAAAAGGCAGAATGTAATCTATAGTACATTTTCGAGGAGGAAAAAACAACCATTACAGAAAAAGTGTGCACACTCTGGGCTGGGTATTACAAAATGGGCAAGATTTGAATAGAGATGAAGGATTCTAGGTTGGAGTGACAAGTACAAAGTCATGGATGACCACAGCACATTGAGAGACAGTTTAGATAAAAGATAAGTGAATGGACATGGTGGGCTCAAATCACAGAGGGCTTTGAATGGAATACAGACTGCACTAGGCATGAGGGGTTTATGAATTTACAGACTGTATCAGTCTGGAAGCAATATTCTAGACCGAATGGAAGAGGGAGAGGGAAGGTGGTAAGACCATCTCAGATGCTATTACGGCACTTAAACGTGGCATGATAAAGGACTGGGAGAGGAACAAAGAAATTTGAAATATTCCAAAAGAATGAATAAATTAGTAGGGCAAAGAGAAAGATAAAAGGGAGGAGGAATCCATTATTTATCATACCAAAGATTCACGATTTGATGAGAAAGACTGACAAGAAAGTCTCATTAACAGGAATAAAATTGATTAAAACAAGAAAGTATGGGATAAAACTCATCCTTTCATACCTCCTATTTCGGACCATTTGTTTATAATACAAATACTCATCATCCTTTCTACTGTCTTTGACTTCTCTCTTATCCATAGCTTTTCCCCTTCTACCTTCTAGCAGGTCTAGATGATCCCTTCCCCCACCTGTCTACCTTTGAACAAACTTCATTAGCTGTATCTCAGTTTTAGCAGTGGTTCTATTTTTCACCCTTTCATTTGTCATATTCCATAAAGTAAGATCTATACATACTGCTCCAATTCTCTCCCCTCTTATGTTCAGTAACTGTCTTATATTCTAAAAAGTACTATAAAGGGGTACTAAAGATATCATCCAATTCAACAGTCTTTTCTTAGTCTTCATCCATTTAGTCTCTCTGGAGAGTTTTCTTCTCTTTTTCCAAAGTAACTTAATTCTCTTTGTACCTCAATTACCACTTCTATGAAGATCCTTTCATTTTTAGCTCCACTAGAGCAGCAGTTTAACACTAGCTGTGTATCGGAACCACCCAAGCAGCTTTAAAAAAAAATCCCTACGCCCTACCTTGATAGATTCTGGTTCAGTTGAAATGCAGTGCAGCCAGAGCATTTGTCTATTTTATAAAACTCTGTAGGTACAACTAAGGTTGAGAACAACTAAACCTAGAGACAGAAATTTTCATCTTTCTTTTGAATCCCTAGACTAAACCCTTCACAAATTTCTTTCACAAATACATCATTTGCCTCAATAATATCAGGAGTCTTATCATTTAAATGAAGATTTCAGGAATTTTCTGGGAAATGTGACATCATAGAATATATGCAATCGTATTACTGGCTCATTTCCAAAGCAACCTGCAAATATTCCCATCTCTCCTACCTCTAAAAGGAGCAGCACTATCAAATTTTTTGGTCTCAGGACCTCTTTACACTCTAAAAATTATTGAGGACTCCAAAGAGTTTTTGTTTCTGTGGGTTATATTTATTGATTTTTTACTGCATAAGAAATGAAAACTAAGACATTTAAAATTATTTCATTTAACGAACAACAATAAACCTACTACATGTAGGGTAAACAAAATATTTTTAATGAAAAATAACAATTATTTTCCAGAACAAAAATATTTAGTAAAAGAATGATATTGTTTTTGCATTTTTATGAATCTCTTCAGTGTCTGCCTTAATAGAAGATAGCTAGATTCTTACATCTGCTTGTTATGGACTGAATGCTTGTGTCTCTCCAAAATTCTTATGTTGAAATACTAACCCTTAATATGATGGTTATTAGCAGATAGGGCCTTTGGGAGGCAATTAAAGTCATGAGGGTGGAGCCACCATGAATAGGATTAGTGCTCTTATAAAAGCTCTCTAGCCTTCTTTTTGTTGTGTGAAAATACCACAAGTCCACAGTCTGAGATCTAGAAGAGGGTCCTTACCAGAACTCAACCTTGCTGGCACCCTGTCTCGAATTTCCAGTCCCCAGAACTGCGCAAAATTAATTTCTGTTGTTTATAAGCCACTTAGTCTATGGTACTTTGTTATAGCAGCCTAAACTGACTAAGACACTGCTTCTGCATTCAATGTTTTAATTATCAAATGTCATGTAGACTCTGGAAAAGTCTACTGTATGTTCATGAGAGAACGAGAGTGAAACACAATTAATGTCTTAGCATTATAAAAACTCTTTTGATCTTGTGGATTCCGAGTCTTGGGGATTCCCCAGGGGCCCCCAGACAACATCATGAGAACCACTGCTATACAGCACATATAGATTGTTCCTACAAGTATTTATTGAATGCCTAAATTATATCAGGCACACGGTTAGAAAAACTTCATTCACTTATTTGTTCAGCCATCAAAATCATATTGAGTACCTGCCAAAGGCTCTCTGTCCTACTTATTCTCTTACCTCAAGCTAACACCCTAATTGACATTACAACGCAGAAATCTGGAACTTTTCCTAGCCAATCAGAGTTTAAGACAATCCCCTATCTCTGCACATTCAGTAATAGCAGCAGCTGTTCTATTTCCACCCCTGTCACATGTAAGTAATGAATGTACAAGTCCAAGCTCAATCTTATGAGAATCCTAAGCTGCCCCTAGATATCATTTATCTCAAGGCTCAGATCATAATCCTCATAAAAAGGAAATATTTTCTGACCCTTCATGGGCCAGATCGTATTTCACCTTATCACTAAATCACCTGGTCTTCTTGACACAAAATCCCTATCTAAAATTCTATATTACTATCTAAATTTCTCTTATGGCATTTCTCACACTTTATCTTTTCTATCTTATCTCTGGTACTGGAAATTAATTCCTTAAAGTAAAAGACCCATCTTTATATACCCCTAGAACCTGGGTCAACTCTTATTAGCATTTATCAGATATTTAACGTATTAATGAATATATTTCTGGTTTCTGTGAGCTCTGAATAATTATTTTAAAACAAATCATATATAAGATATGGTACGCTGAAACACATTTATAAGAAATCTTGAAATATCATTGGAATTAAATATTCATTTGCTACAGCTAAATACCTGTCACAAAATTTACTCCCTTAGGTTCAGCTAATCAAGAAATTATTAGGGAAGAATAAATTTTTTGTAGAGCTCAATCTCAGTTATACATATTTTGGGGACATGTTGGCATATTAGCTGTTAAATATAGAACTAATTATGCTCAACCCACTGGAGATTATTTTTATGTTCAACACATAGAATAAAAATCAATTTAGAAGCTAGTTTGTCAAACTTTTTATATAAGTGAAAAAGATTTAGAGTTTTTTAATTTGAACAGGGGTTTTTTTCTTAAATGATGATATTGCTGCTAAGAAAGTTAACAAGCTATTCATAATTAATAGTGTTCAATTACTGCCTCCAATCCATTTTAGAACAAGATGGTTATAAATAAATAAGTTTCCAGATTACCAAAAATAACTATATATGTAGAGTTTCAGACTACATCTAAAGAATTCAATTCTGAGTGTCACCTTTGGAGGATTTAACAAATCCTAAAGGTCTTGGATGATAAGATAAAGAATCTGGAGGTCATTTTCTATGCAGAATATAATAGCAATCTCTATCTATTTAAAGGGTTCTCATGTAGAAAAGGGAGTTTGCATCCTACAACTTTGCAGAAGTAATAGATAGGCATGCTTTAAGTTCAAATTAAGAGAATTTTCTATTTACTAATAGAGCTGTCTCCAACAATGGAACGAGTTATCTTGTGAAGTGATATACTCCATCACTGAATATATTTAAGCTGGAGTTAGACAGCCATCCATCAGACAGACTGTTAAAGGAACATCTCACTGGGATGGAGACGGGAGCTTATGATATGCAAGATCCTTTGCAATTCTACACCAGAAATATAATTTAGACTATTTATAAACTGAGGTTACTTCAAAACGATTTAATGTTATTAAGAAACAGTGTTATCACCTCTTTAAGGAAACTTAAATTTTTACCAGATCTTAAGATCTAAATAAAAATCTGAGAGTAGAGGAAACACAAATAACAAACAAAGGGTACTGATGTATTTCCTTCATGTGTTAGGTATATGCTGTAAACAGTACACTATGAACCCACAAATAACAGCCTTTTACTAAAGCTTTTTTTCATAACTTACCAGAATTCTGTTGGATTCCCCATCGTACTCTCATCCTGAATTGCCGGGTACCACTCTGCTGGAGTCTTCTATTTAGTCTTGGAAAATTCTGCTTCTTTCCTTCCTTTCGGTTCAATTTGATGATATCATCTATGATAGAGGAAATGCCATAATTATTTTCATTTTAACTTAATGTAAATCGCTCAGTCTCATTTTCTAGTTGATAGAGTTCCTATGTTCTTAAGTTCTTTGCTACTTTGAAAGTACTTCCATAAGAGGATAATAATGATAAGAAGACAAGGCTCAAATTAGCTATTTTACAATAGCCCAAAGCAAGGCCAGACATGGTGGCTCATGCCTATAAGGCTTTGGGAGGCCAAGGCAGGAGGAATGCTTGATGCCAGGAAAGTGAGACCAGCCTGGGCAACAAAGTGAGACCTCTGTCTCCAGAAAAAATGAAAAAATTAGCTGGATGCAGTGGCACGTGCCTGTAGCCCTAGCTACTCAGGAGGCTGAGGTAGGAGGATCCCTTGAGCCCAGGAGTTTGGGGTTACGCTAAGCTGTGACTGTGACACTGTGCTCCTAACTGGGCAACAGAGCAAGACCCCGTCTCTGAATACAAAACAAAGGGAAATAGCCCAAAGCAGATCTACCAATTAATAAAGAGATCTATCATCCATAGTATTTCTTCCTCTGATAAATGTAAACAAGCTAAAACTTGTTTACAAAAATTATTCATGCTTACTTTCCATAATCACAGAAGTCTCCATTTTTGTTAAAGATGACTACCTTTCAGTATAACTACAGGTAGTCAAAAAATAAGTAAATCATTCACTCAAAAGACCAAATTTCCAAATTTGGAATTTGGAAATTCAGCAAATATTTATTGAGCATATACTATTTGCAATGAATATTATATCAAGCTGTGCTGTAACCAAAACAAACAGAAGTAAAATATGGTCCCTTTTCTCAAGAAGTTTACAATTATTAATGGAACTAGAGATGAAAATAGCAAATACAAAATTAAACAAGTACCATAATAAAGGTATAAAATAAAAAAAATACTATTGATTTTCCTCTTCTAGCAAAGTAATTCAGAGTTACCTTATTTTTTTTTCCATACTGATCTCTCTAAGCCTCATTATATTCAAAAATACTTTCAAACTGCCCCAAGGTAATTCAAACATCACACTGCTATAATATCACAACAGAACAATGTGAAGATGAAGAAACTAAATGTACTCCAGATTCCTATTTACTAATATATCTGTTAAAGGAGGTTACCAGATGCCAAAAATACTCATTTAAGAGATATCCAAACATTTTCCACATAGTCCTAACTCCAATATTAATTTTGATAATTGACAAAATAAACCAAAGAAACTGTGCATAGTTGACAACTCTTCAATAAAACTTCAGGAAACTAACCTCAATTATTTTTTCCAAACTGCTCTAAGTAAAATAATCTATGTCAATATAGTCTTTACAGAAGTCAGAGAAGGAAATATAGATAATAAGGATCCCTTCTAGCATACACTGCTCCACCTCACCCATTAGTAATCTTTTAAGGCTCTTAATCACATTCAAATATTCATATAAAATATTTCAAATCTCCCCAAAGTATTTTGTCTACTTGAAATCAATGTCCAGCTACAAGAGTTCATCAAAGTTGAAAGACACGCAAAAAGTTTTTTAAAAAATGAAAAGTTCTCATGAATATCAGATATATGAACATGTTAAATTCTCAATGAGAGAAAGGGAACAGTTAGGAAGACACCACTTATGAAACATTACTGTCCTTTAACAAGGCACGATTTATTCTTCATCAGAAGTCTAAAATTTCAGAGCCTTGAGAGTACATCAAAAAAATCAATTTGGTCTGGGGACCATTTAAAAAAAAAAATACAATTCTGACTAACAAGGTTAATTTTAAAATACAGCATATGGAGTCTAAATATAACTAAAAATTAAAAGTAGCAAAGCATATTAAATATAAAATTATGTTTTATATTTAAACATTTTATCGTATAAATCCTCAAACATGTTCAATGAGCTACTATGGCAAAGAGGATTCTTCCAATCTAAAAGAAGAAAATGGCTTTCTCCTACTCAATGAATAGACAGACATCATAAGGAAAAAAATCCCTTACAATGAGCTGCTTATAGTTTCTTCCATAGCACTAGGTGTATGTACATAATAATAATAGTAGTAACCGAGTACTAATAGGTATTGCTCTGACATGTACCCACTTAATTCGCACAACAATCCTGTGAAGTATCCATAATACTCATTTTCAAAATAAGAAACTAAACCATGAGGCCACCTAGATAAACCTGGTAGATGTTCTATATGAAGTTCATATAAACCAGCTAGAGCCATGATTTAAAACAAAAAAACAAGAAATCAGATTCTAAAACCTCTGCAGACCTGCAGATGAAATATTCACAAAGTATAATAACTGTCCAAAATAGATAATCATCTCTTCATCCCATTTCTGTAAAATTCTCACTAAAAGAAAGGCACCTGCCAGACTGCTGTATGTACTTGGGGAAGAGAAAAGACAATAAGCTCTATTTTAGCTCTCCAAAGCACTTCATTTCTACCTCAAAGAGAATTACCCCTCAATTTTCTTCACTTAAACATCCTAATTACCAAATACGATACATGCAAAAAAGCAAACTAAAAAACCCTAGGAACTTAAGAAATGTATTGGTATGAAAATATATGTTTGACATTTCCCTACATCTGTAGCTGGCGGCTCTAGAGCTAGACTGAAATCCTGGCTCCACCACTTACTCCCTGTATGACTTTGAGCAAGTTATTTAATTTCTCTATGTCTCAGGTTTCCATAAAATGAGAATAACAACAATGGCTTATATAAGATATATATATAGTGTGTGTATGAAAATAAGATATAGTGTCTACTGAGTACCAAGTACTGTTCTAAGTAGTTTACCTATGCCTACTGATTCATTTAATACTTACAGTAACCCTATGAGACAAACACTATCACCTTTCTACAGATGAGGCACTGGGAGGTAATTTGCCTATGGTTACTAGGGGTAGTAAGTGGCAGAGGCAGGATCTGAACTGAGACAGCATGGCTCTGGATTCCTCATACGGTTATTATGAAGATAAACCAAGTTAATATATATAAAATGATTAGCCCTAGCCAGCGTGGTGTCTCACGCCTGTAATCTCAGCAGTTTGGGAGGCCTGGACAAGAGAATTGCTTGAGGCCAGGAGTTTCAGTCCAGCCTGGGCAACACAGCAAGACCTTATCTGCACAAAAAAGTAAAAAAATTAGACAGGCTGGTGGCACACGCCTGTAGTCCCAGCTATTCCGGAGGCTGAAGCAGGAGGATCGCTTGAGCCCAGGATTCCCAGGATAAGGTGAGCTGAGTGCAACAATGCACTTCAGCTAAGGTGACAGAGACCCCTTATTTTAAAAAAATGAAATAAAATAAAATGCTTAGTCATCAAAGTCCAGGACCTGGCAAGTAGTAAGTACTCAGTAAATATTCATTAGTATACTATTTCTTGGCCTTAGCTCAAATGATTTCTCACACCCTTCAAGCTCACTCCTGACAAGCAGTAAGGGGAGACTTGAAGCCAAACCTATTCTTATAATTTACTTAACTCACATATTGAGTTCTGACCTCTGGCAATCCTGGAAACCAAGAGCTCTTGGCTTTTGATCAAAAACTTTCCAGATAAACCACAACAAAAGACAAAACAAATGGAAAGAAATGACAACCAAAAGAAATGTTTTCATGATGGATATTACCCTAAATACCATCCTCGGAAAGGTTACACGTCCGAAGCCACTAGTCAGGTAGTTACTTTTCAAATACTCGAAACCTGCAAGCCACAGAAAGAGCGGGCAGAGCTGAGTACACCCAATACCATCACTTGAATCGTGACAAAAATGGAATTACTTTTAGCCCAGCTAAGCCAAAGACAGAGGCTAGTGCCTCAGTGGCGTGTGGTCCGAATTTTTAACCAAATCACCAACCTCCTGCTTTTTATATAATCAGCACCAAACCATGCCACCTTTCTTACATGTGCCAAACCCTACGCTTCTCAGCAATCCACATAAATGTCTTTTTCAGTTTTTGATTTTTTTTTTTTTTAATTTGCTAACTTTGAGGCCTGGATAGGGAGAATGTGCTTTTCTAGGCAGCGCTCAATAAAACATCTGATAGGATTGTTTAAAGATATCTTCTGACAGACACTCCAGGGTCGGTCCGTGCGTAGGTGGCGCCCGTCAGAAATCGCCAGCGTCGCGCGCAGGCCTGGGCACAACGATGCCCAACAAGCCCTTTTCTGGAACCACCGGTTTTAACCGATCGCAGAGCCAGCCGCGCTCTCAAAGACCTTTCTTCAAAAAGAATGGCTTAGTCAGACCATTACCCCTGCTCCCGATGATACCCACAGCGAACACGCTCAAGGGAAACCCGCGGAGTTTTCCTCACAAAGAGCAGGGGTAACCGGCGAGCGGCAGCGCCCCTCTGGGGAAAAGGGTACGCACCCCTCGACCCTCCAAACCTCTGGCCCGCAGCGCCCCCGCCCCCACAGCCTCTCCTCAGATACGGCCTCGTCTGAGGGGCCGCCCGGTCCCTCAGGCTCAGCGCGGGCACCGGGCCGCGAACCTGCGCTCCCCGCTCGCCTCAGGGCCCCCGGCTCGGTTCCGCCCACCCGCAAGAAAACTCGATCGGCAACTGCGGTCAACCGCCCCTTCCCCCACAAACCGCGCCACTTGGTTCCACTCACACCCTCCCCCCACTCCAACTAAGCCCCTCACCCAAAGACATATCAATTTTATCGAGGTTTTCGTTGCTGCGGACTTTCGGCGGCGGCGACGGAGTCGCCGTGGCTCCCACCAACCGGGTCCCAAACCGGTTCATGGCTGGAGACGTCGCGCTAGAACAGTCAGCCGCGAAGGCCAGAGTCGCAGGCCTGCCACCTCCCACTCACGCACGCAGAATAGCTGCACCGAGGAGCGCGCACGCGCGCCGGCGGCGTCCTAGTCCCACCCGCGGCCGCATGCGGGCGCTATAGAGACGAACGGCAGACAAGAGCGGCCCCAAGCCGTGACTCGCTCCTAGCGGCCCTTGTCGGACCGGACGAAGCATTGCAACCGCTGCTCTGAGCGCTAACGAGGACGGCTGTCTTAGCCGTTCGACTTTCGGCCCGAATTGAGGGATGCGAGACCATGAGCACCTGAGAATCATATGCCTTAAAAGATATCATGATCCTCTGTGTCCCTGAAGTCCACGCTGCTGGAGAAAGGCCCCCTGTACTTGGGTAAACAAGAACCGCGCACAACCCACTGCAATGCAGCCTCGGGAGGCAGGGCAGACCCCTGCGAGCGTAGATTGCAGTGCTGTATCCCAGTTCCCCTCTCCCTGGCACGCTCCTCCACCTGCAGCTTGCAGAGTTGCCACGTCTGAACACAGATCAAAGGCTGCAGTGACAATTCTTGCGTCACCTTAACAACAAAAGTAAATGCTAACGTTTCCCGTATCTGTACCACCTCTCAATCGGCACTCTCAAAACATTTGCCACGGTACTACCTACCTTAATAAGACCTCATCTTCCCTTGGGAGGGGTAAGTACCTCTATTTAGTTGCATTTTTCTCTGATTCATTTGCGTTGGGAATTGATAGGAAGATTTGTTTTCTTTCTAATCATCCCTATAGGAAAACTTGTTAGTATTTGACGAATTACTGCATACTGATTTTCTTTTCCTATTTACAAAATGTGGTATTTCCCTCTCATCTTACCTCATTCTCCTTCCCCAAAGCAACTGTGCTTGTATGGAAGCATTTAAATTAAATCATCCTCATAACAGTTTACAACTATCTCAGACATTTGCATCCAAGGAAAAAACCCAGGGCAGGTATTCTATCCATCTAGAGATCTCTGCCACCTTTTTCCTTCCTCTTCCTAAAATGCTAAAATTTCTTTAACATAGAAACGAGCCAGAGCTTTGAGGTGACCTGAACCACAGTAGCCTATGCTTAATTTAGTAATGTCATAATGTCATGTGGTTTCCCATTTCAACACCAGTGACATATTTTACTATTTTTTGCTTGGGGATCCCATGTTTTAAAATACCTCTTATTAAGCACAGTGCATTTATTAATAACTTATTTTCCAATTTTGATTAATTAAAAAAACAGCTATGTCCCAGCTCCCCTTTCCATGTCTGAATGCAAAGTAAAGTTTGCAGTGATAATTTTAGGGTCACCTTAACAATAAAAGTAAATGTGAACAGTTCCCTTATCTATAGCATGGATAAAACCAAGAGCCGCCACACAGAGTTATGTTTCCAGCTGAAAGCAAAGAACCATAACTTTTTTGTGAGCTTGGGTAGTCTTATGTTGGGGAAATGTATGATTTTTATTAGGCTTTTGGAAATATTATGTTACTCCTGATTCTCAAAGGTCAAATTGTTTTTTTTTTCCCCATGACAAAAATATAACCATATAGGAAGAGTGAATTAGCATAGGATACATCTAGGTACAAGAAACTTTAATGGTGGAGGAAGTTTTGGATTCAGAAAGATGCAAGGACAACATTTTCACATGCCAAGGAGAATAGCATGTATGCTTAGCACAATGTGCTTGATTTGATTTTACTACTCTTCTACCCTGTAGCCACCACCCCTCCCTGGACTACTAAAAACTAGAGAAAATGGGTTGTAGGCTTGAGAGCTTAGTGGTACCTTTTTCATTCACTTCTGTCATTCGCTGTGTATTCTTGGGAGAGTCTCTGGGCCTCATACTCATCTTCAAAACAAGACAGTAGTAGTATTATCCTAAGTTATGCCTAAGATTGCTTACAGTTCTAAAATCCTCTAAGCACAAGACATTTTTCTCCACATTAATTAGCCTTCTCTCACTAGAAATAACTTCAACAATCTCTGCTCATTTGTGGGAGTAAACTACAGGGAGGAACCTTAGGTTAAGTTATTAATTTTATGGAAGAAAATTAATAATGCATTTAGAGTTTGGATGCATTTTTCACTTCAGATATTTTATAGGACAGATAACAAAAATCCCACATGGATAAAATCCTCCTGACCACTAATGTTAAGATTCTCTTTTATCCTGAACTTCTCAAAACTGAACCCCATCCTAAATCTCCTTAACTCTAAAGGACATGCCCCAGTATTTCATTAAGCAATCCCAGCTATTGTGTTTTGGGCTTTCAGGTTTCCCCAAGGGCCTGGGGTCTCAGACTCTCAGCGCAATCACCCAGATTCTAAAGGGAAAAACAAGAAAACAAGAGTGAGGCATTGTGGGTAAAAGTAGGTCTGTCACACACAAAATAGCAACCTGAGACACACACAGCAAAAATGAAGAGACAAACCAAGAAACCAGAATGGGCTTTCTGTCCAAAAAGTCAATCATCCAACTACAAGGCCTGGAGTTACTATAAAAGGTCAGCCTTACAATTTTCTGGGGCAAGAGGCAGCTATTCATTTAATCATGTATTCATTGAGTACCAGGCATTGTAATAGGCCTTGGGGATAAAATGGTAAGTAAGATGGATACAGTCCCTATCTTCACACAGCTTGCAAAACAAAAAATATTTTCTGAGCACCTGCTATGAATAAGGCACTATGCTGGACATGGGGTATACAGCCTTTGTCTGGTGTACAAGCAGTTCGGCAGCTTCATCTCAGTCAAAATAAACATAGAATTCAAGTAGTTGCCCGTTTAAGAGGCACGATTTCACACAATTTAGATAAGACAACATCTAGGATTGCCAGATAAAATACAAGGCCAGTTAAATTCGAATTTAAGATAAACAGTGGACAATTGTTTAGTATAAGTATGTCTTAGGTTTCAGATAAATAGCAATTTTTTTTAGTACAGTATGTTTCATGTAGTATTTAGCATATATTTACACTAAACAATTATTCATTGTATGAAATTAAATAATTCAAACTTAAAGCTGTTGCAACTGTAAATTATTCTGAGCCTTGACAGGAATATGGCTATGTAGCCTGAGTCACATAGCATGCAGTTGGAACTTTGCTTTTTCCTGTAAACGATTAGGAATGACCAAATAGTGCCAGAGAGAAGACCCTCTCTAGTCTCCCCCAGAACATTGCTTCTCCTCATGAAATGTTAAAGCAATCTTCCTTGCAATGTAACAAGCTATACTAATCAAATTGCTTTAAAGAACGGCCTTGTATGGAAAATATTGCAACCCTGCTAGAGCTGTTACTACCTATGTAAGTGAAACCTTAGCTTCTGCACTTTGGAGCACCCACCCCCACATCCCTTCAGAGTCTGTTTTTCCCAGATAGCTATCCTCAAGCTTTGTGTTAGAATAAACCGTACACTTAATCATATTTTCTGAATTTCATTATTTAAAGTTGTTATTTGTTTATTTGAAATTCAAGTTAAACTTGGTGTCATATATGTATGTATGTATGTGCGTGTATGTGTATATATGTGTGTGTGTGTGTCTGTGTGTGTGTGCGTATATATATATATATATATATATATTTTTTTTTTCCCCCCCCACACCGGGTCTTGTTCTGTTGCCCAGGCTAGAGTGCAGTGGCATCCTCATAGCTCTCTGCAACCTCAAACTCCTGGGCTCAAGCAATCCTCTTGCCTCACCTTCCAGAGTAGCTGGGACTACAGGTGCCCACTGTCATGCCCAGTCATTTTTTTAATTTTTTGTAGAGATGGATGTCTTGCTATTACTCAGGTTGCTCTCAACTCCTGGCCTCAAGTGATTCTCCCCGCTGGGCCTCCCAAAGTGCTAGGATTACTGGCATGAGCCACCGTGCGCAGATTTATTTGCTAAATCTGGCAATCTTAACATCATACTTTCTATTAACACTTTCTGGCTCTTTTCACAATGTGCATCGAAATCTACATTCTCTTCAAAAATAATCACAACTCTTATACACTTCACCCCTGAACTTATTTTTTATTAGTTTGATTTACTTTCTAAGTCCCCCTTTTCAGAGCTTTATTGAGATATATTTGACAATAAAAGACATATTTAAAGTATGCTGTTTATACAGGTGTACAGGGTATATACCTGTGAAAATGCTACCATAATTAGAATAATAAATATATCCATCATTCCTGCAAATTTTCTTACACTCCTTTGTAATCCTTCCCCCCACCTACTATGTAGGCAACCAGCAATCTGTTTTGTCATTACAGATTAACTTGCATTTTCTAGAATTTTCTATAAATGTAATCATACAGTATATACTTTTTAAACTGGATTATTTCACTTAGCATAATTGTTTCCCATCTGTATGCCTTTTCTTTTTCTTGCCTTATTGCACTGACTGGGAACTCTAGCACCATGTTTAATCAGAGTGGTAAAAGTAAATATCTTTACCTTGTTCCCAACCCTGGAGGGAAAGCATTCAGTCTTTCACTATTAAGTATGATGTTAGTTTTTTTAAGATGCCATTTATTAGGTTGAGGAAATTCCTTTTTACTCTTGATTTGCTGAGAGTTTTAATCATGAATGAATGTTGAATTTTCTCTAACACTTTTCTGCATCTATTATCAAATGGTTTTTCTTTTTAAATTTATTAATATGGTGAATAACATTGACAGATTTTCAAATGTTGAATGTTGATTTCTTTTTTGAATGTTGATTTTCAAATGTTGCATTGCTCAGATAAACCTACTTGGTCATAGTGTATTATCTTTTTATATATTGTTGGATTGGTTTGCTAATATTTTGCAAAGAATTTTGTCTTTTCATGAGTTATATTGTTACATAATTTCCTCTTGTAATGTCTTTGATTTTTATGTCAACCTTTTTGCTTTTCAGAAGAGGATTTCTAGAGTTCATATGTTGATGTAGTGTGTATTTTGCCTGTATAATAAGGGAGTAGGGTATAATTTATATATATAGGGATAATATGTATCAGATATAACTAATTGTCAAGGGTTAGGCTTGAGACATGAGAACCCCAGGAGTGGGACAGGACTTTGCCAAAGAGCAACCTGTGGACATGGCAGTTCACTGAGCAAAAGCTGCTCAACCTTGAAGGGGACATTCCACCGATCAGGGATGTCTGCAAAAGAACCCGCCTTGAAGCCTGAGGGCCACAACCTGGATGTCTGCAAATGGACCGGGCTTGTAACTGAAGGTGGAGAGAATGATCAAAGGATGTCAGCCCAGCAGATAAGAGGTGTTTGCTATTCTAAGCCTGAAGCAATGTTCCTATCTCTCTCCTGAGTTCACGTCTCAGTAAATGAGGAACTAGATAAAATAGAAAGAAGTACATGATCTTTTTCTTCCCGTTTGGATTATACGCTTTACTGTCGACTCATGATTTTATCTTTAACTTGTGTATACTTAGCTAGTTTATTGTTACTTTGGGAGACCTCGAAACTTAAACTCATGATATGTACATGTAAATCGGTGACTGATAATAATTATTTGCTGAAAGAATAAATATTGATGTGGGACTCCACTCGTGGCCTCCTGGCTCATAGGAATGTTGATTTCCCCATCACTTGAATCTATACTTTGTCTTTGTCTCCTTTATTTCCAATCTCTTGGGACATTCCTGCCTGGGACCCGATTTGTTAGTAGAGTGGCCAACTCTCGGCAACTAATTAACTAGTCATCAGTTATTAATAACTAATTAGTAGTTCCCTTAAACTACTTATATATACAGTACAGTTTTTTCCCCTTTTCTGCTCAATTTTCCCATTTTACTTCCTTTGCCACTGTTTTCTGCTATAGTAGCTTTTTCTTTGACACCTTGCTATAGCTTTCTGTGCCTCTTCTCCATTGTTCTTTTCCTTTGTTCTAAACTTTTGTTGTTCTAGTCTTTTGTCTTTTAATCTCAGAATTTGTTCATTCATTTGTTAATTCATTCAACAGAGTTTGAGTTACTACTAGGTGCAAGACACTATGGATACTGCAGAGAACATGAGAGACAGGCTTGCAGGCATAGCTGCTGCATTTAGGGAACTCAAGAGCTACAGAGGAGCCTGCCCACCTCAGGTAGTCAGTTTAAAGGACCACTACTGGTCTCTAAGTCCCTGACTATCAGTTTCCTTTGACTAGAGAATCTGCTTTGGGTGGAAAGGGGAACTTGAAAGGGAATTCTTCCTGGACTCAAAGATTGGACCTATCAGCTCTCTCCTTAATAGGCCTTGCCTTCCCTGTGTGGGCTAGGGGTCCTAACCACCAGGGGTTCTAGACTGATTCACTGAATGACGAATTGTGGAATTATCCAAAGCTAAACAAATTTATGCGAAGCACACAATTCCCCTCTATTTACATAAAACATGTTTCTTTTAAAAAGATATCCTCAATTTATACCGGATAGCTTTATAGTCCTGGAAGGCTTGGGAAGCTGGGATCTGGGATCTTTAGGTATTATTCCTTCTCTTCAGGCTTCTTTCCTCTTTGCCCCTCAGGTTCCCTGCTCTGGGATGAGGAGCTCAGGGTAGGCTATGGACTAACTCTGTTGTTTATCTTTCACTCAGCAGAGGGTCCCTTCTCTTGGCCTAGCTTTATCCAGCTAGAGTTTCAGGGAGTTGGGACAGGGACAAATTGAAAGTTCTTCAAATGTGTTAAGGATTTGCCCAGTCCAGAAATAAGATTTTCTTTATTTTCATTTTTATATTAGAAATTCCAAATTTGTATACATTGTTCATAGCTAGCAAGAAGCTTTCCTATATAATTAAATAAATGCACCAATACTAAATGCTTAGAGGGGGTGGAAGTAAAAACCAGGTAATTAAAACTTGGCAAAATTCTTCAAAAGCTTTTTTTTCTCTTTTTCATTGCCAATTGACTTTGCAATAAAAAAAGCTTTTAAAATAATCTCATCAGATGAACTGCTATAAGCTTTATATATGGCTAAAAGAAAAAGAATTTTGGTAAATCAGTAAATTTGGTAAAGTCAATGAATCAGTCATTTGGCAAAATTGGCTGACAAGACTTCTAAAAATCCTAAACTATGGGGAAAATAGAAATTAATTTTAGAATATCTTCAAAATTAGTCATTGTAAGCCAAGAAATTTCCATGTGAAACACTAAAATTTTGGTTATATTTAGCAGGATAGAGTCATAAGAAAACAAAACCATACTTAGATCCTTGACTATTTTTTAAACATTCAAATCTAGAGAAAAGTTGCACAAATAGTACAGTGAATACCCATACACCCTTCACCTAGATTCACCAATTATTAAAGTTTTGCCACATTTGCTTTTTCTCTGTATATATAGATAGATATTATTTGTTGTTCTTGTTGGACAATTTGAGAGCAAGTTGCAGAAATCATGACTTTTAAAAATATATCTCTAAGAAAATTCTTTAACATACCATGCCAAAATTATCAAGTTTAGGAAATTTAACACTGATGCAATACTATTATCCAATGTATAGTCCATGTTCAAATTTTGCCAGTTATACTAAAAAAGTTCTTTATAGCAATCTTTTTCCCAATCTAGGATCCAGTCCAGGTTGACATGTTGCATGTCTTTGTCCTGCCTCTTGTCTTCTTTCATCTGAAAAAGGTCATTAGCTTTTCTTATTCTTTTATGATATTTACACTTTTGAAGCTTAAAGGAGGTTGTTGCATAGCTTGTCCCTCGATTTGGTTTTGTCTTATTGTTACCCAGTGATTAGATTCAGGTTATTCGTTTTTGTCAGGAATATTACCTAGATAATGTTTTGCTCTTTTTAGTGCCTAACGTCAGAAGGCATATGATGTCATTTTGTTTTATGATTAGTGATCTTAACTTTGATCACTTGGTTAGGATGATGCCTGCCAGATTTCTCCATTGTAAAGGTAACTTTTTCTCCCATTTATAATGAATAAGTAATCTGTAGGGAGATATTTTGAAACTGTGTAAATATTCTGTTTCAGAACAAATTTCACTAATGGCTTTAGCATCCATTGATGATTCTTGCCTGAATCAATTACTACTATGGTGGTTGCAAAATAGTCATTTTTCTAACTCTGCCATCCCTCTACATTCATTAGTTGACGTTCAACTGTGAAACAAGTTTCCCTTCCCCCTTTCTTCCTTCCTTTTTCTATTTATTTATGATTTGCATATCTATCTATCCACAAAAATTCATGGACTCATTTGTGTTCAAAAATTCTACTCTGACAAGCAAAGGGGTAAAGAATGTAAGGATTGTGCTTACCTTTGAAAACAATGTAGATATATACATAGATACCTTATGAGTTGCTCATTTTGATTTTCAGTTTGTTTCTGGCTTGGCCAATGAGAGATATCCCTTAACTTTAAAAAATGCTGCTAATAATTTTAGTGAATATAATAAAACAGGCTGGCCACGGTGGCTCACACCTGTAATCCTAGCACCCTGGGAGGCCGAGGTGGGAAGATCACTTGAGTTCAGGAGTTCGAGACCAGCCTAAGGAAGAGCAAGACCCCATCTCTACTAAAAATAGAAAAAATTAGCTGGACATGGTGGCATGTACCTGTAGTCCCAGCTACTCAGGAGGCTGAGGCAGGAGGAGTGCTTGAATCCAGGAGTTTGAGGTTGCTGTGAGCTAGGCTAACGCCATGGCACTCTAGCCTGGGCAACAGAGCGAGACTCTGTCTCAAATAAATAAACAAATAGAATACAATAAAACAGAACATATTCATGACCGTATTCATATTTGTTGAATATATTCAAGAAGACACAATTTAAAACCAAATTTTGGCAAATAGATAAATGTAATGAGGTTATAAAAATCAAGTTACTTGAATGACTGACTGATCCTTGAGTGAAATTGGCTTTCTGCTATTTGTATAAAAATATATTCTGGTAAACTCGAAAACAAATAAATTGATCAAGATCAAATAAATTTCTTCAGGTTTTTTGACTTTTAAAATATAAATTCAATAATCAGTTGCTACATAAGGCCATTCATTACATTTCTGTGACATTTATTGAACTCTGATGCTAGATATTTTTGCATATTTGGCAATTTTTTGTATTTGGACCTCAGATGCACAAAATTGGATTAATCATAATCCTTGGTTCATGATATACTGTCATTTTCCATGCATGGTTCATTTTTATTTAGTTACTTAATTATTTTTAAATAACTTACTAGAGTTAGTTATAATTTAATAACTAATTAGTTATTTTAAAAACTATGCACCTACAAACCCACCACTCAAAACAAAAGCTAGAAGAGGCAATAACCCTATGACCTATCGATTCCAATTCTAGGTATGTACTTAAGAGAAACTCTTGTTTATATACAAGAGGAGACATGTACAAGAATGCTCACAGCAGCACCACTTACAATAGCAAAAGCCTAGAGACAAATACCTATCAATGGGAGAGAGCATGAACAAACTGTGGTGCATTCATATCATGGACTAATACACCACACTCAAAATCAATAAACTGTAGTGACATACAACATGATGAATCTTAACCAATACAATATTAAGCAAAAAAATAAGGCCCCAAAGAATAAATACAGCTTAACATATTTTTTATAAAGTTAAAGCACAAAAATTTTTAAAATGATGCTTTTTAGGAATATAGATAGATACAAAGAAACTATATAACCAGGGAAGCAATGGAATCATAAAGAAGGGGTTCAGGATTACAGCAACCTGGGATGAGAGAAAGCAGAGGGATGGGATGGGGTGGATGGACATGGCTAGTGTAGGTTATTGTCATGTTTATTAATTGCTTTAAAGAAAATACAGTACATATAAATCCAGATTTGGACATAAGGAAAATCCTGTTTTCAAAAACTTTTTAATACAATTTTAGTTTTAGGATTTCCTGATAAAGCTGACTGACTTTGATGTAACTGTATGTTAAGATCATGTCATGTTAATTTGGGATTATACTGTATGACAAAAAATGAAGTACATGCATTTATAGAAACAGAAGTTAGTGAAATTCCAATGACTAATACTGCCCCTTTCTTAAAAATTGTAATCCTTTAGTAGGAAAGTATAAGTTTGAACAGAGTATTTTTTTCTTTTTTTTCCTCTAATCTTTATAATATATTTTATTCATAAAAAATTTTTCTTTCAAATATGAAATGCTTCACGAATTTGCATATCATTCTTGTGCAAGGGCCATGCTAATCTTCTCTGTATCATTCCAATTTTAGTATATGTGCTGCCGAAGCGAGCACATGAACAGAGTATATTTTATATAAATGAAATCATAAACTGCATTAAAATGCTCTTTCATTTCACTTTTAATTCACAAAGAAGTTTTCTCCAGTTTGAAAATTCCTAAAAGGAGGCCGGGCGCTGTGGCTCACGCCTGTAATCCTAGCACTCTGGGAGGCCAAGGTGGAGGATTGCTTGAGCTCAGGAGTTGGAGACCAGCCTGAGCAGGAGCAAGACCCCGTCTCTACTATAAATAGAAAGAAATTAGCCAAACAACTAAAAATAGAAAAAAAATTAGCCAGGCACAGTGGTGCGTGCCTGTAGTCCCAGCTACCTGGGAGGCTGAGGCAGGAAGATCTCTTGAGCCCAGGAGTTTGAGGTTGCTGTGAGCTAGGCTGACGCCACAGCATTCTAGCCCAGGCAACAGAGTGAGACTCTGTCTCAAAAAAAATAAAATAAAAAAGAAAATTCCTAAAAGGCATACGTGTGTGTGTGTGTGTGTGTTTTCTTGAAACAGGGTCTCATTCTGTTGCCCAGGCTGGAGTGCAGTGGTGCAATCATAGCTCACTGCGGCCTTGAACTCCTGGTCTCAAGCAATCCTCCTGCCTCAACCTCCTGAGTAGCTAGGACTATGCCACCACATCTGGCTAATTTTTAATTCTTTTTTGTAGAGACAGGGTGTCAATCTCCTGACCTCAAGCAATCCTCCTGGCTCTGCCTCCCAAAGTGCTGGGATTACAGGTGTGAGCTACTGTACCCTCCCAATTTTTGATAGTCCTTAGTTTTTCAAGGAGTTACCCTTGATCCCTTCCTATCCCTCATTGGCCATATCCACTCCTTCACAGAGTAGTGCTGATTCTATTGCCTTAACATTGTTCTAATCTAAACTTGCTTGTTTTCTACAACCACTGCTCTAGTTTAGGCCTGGGCTTGTAAACTGGCAACCCAAGGTCCACCTTCAGCCTAAAGACACGCTTTGTTTGGCCTGTGCAAGGTTTAAATGGTTAAAAATTCGTTGCCATCATTTGAAAATTTGGAAATTGTATTTAAAAAGACAGGTTCCAGCTTTTTTGAAAAATCAGAATAGCTGGCAACATTCAATTACAGGAAAGTGAGACTTCACTTCACGGAAAAGGCATGGGTTTTCCATTTCAGAGTTTCTTCCATTCTTTGAACTGGTTCACTTCACTCAATGACATTACTTGCTTGTCCCCTGTAATGACTTCCAGTCTCCTCTATCCATTCTTCCACCCTTACCTCCAACATAGTACCTACCCCACCCCCTTTCCACATTGTCAAAATTAGCTTTCTCATCAGGTTTGATCAAATCACTTAATTTGCATATCCTTGATTTGCTAATTGTTTTCAGGATAAAATCCAAACTCCTTAAAATGGTACTTCATGATCTTGTCTCCCTCACCAGAATGCTTACACCATTCTGTTCCTTACTCCTTCCCAGCTCTGACTACTCAGAATCAGTAGTTTCAGGGTGTAGTGTGACAGGGGTGTGTGAGGATCCGCAGCGGTAAGGAAACTAACGTTAGCTGGAGCTTTAGATGCCAGTTCTCAGCCAGGTCAAAGCGCGCCCAGCAAGCTGCCGGGGTCTGCAGTCCATCGCGAGCTTGACCTCGGATTGGATAGGGCGGTGCATGCCGGGAGCGGTTTGGCCTTCGAAAGGCTTGCTGGGAGTTGTAGTTCTTGGAGCCGGAAGTGGGGGTGGCAGGGATAGAAACTGCAGCTGAGACAGCAGTCGCTGACGCTGTTGCCACCCGGGTGTAGCGCATCACCCCGAGCCCACTAGATTTAGGTTCCTTCTCCGGCCCCGGGGGGCTCCGGGAGCCCTGAGGGGCGAAGCAGCAGGGACGCCTCTCTTCAACGGGGAGGTGGCCTCTCAGCCCCGGATGCGGCTGGAGGGCGCGGGAATGGACCTTGGCGGCTGCGAGGAGCGCCTGCCGGAGGAGAGCAGGTGGGCTGTGAGCGGGCCGGGGAGTCGGGGGCTTTTGGATGTGCCGAAGCGCCGGGAAGCTTGGGAGGAATCAGAGGGCACAGAGACTTGAAGTGCTGGGCCCGACAGATCTGAGAGCGACTAATGCGGCGGACTTGTTTGGTAAAAATTTAGCAGCGGAGGGACGGGCAGGGTGTGGATAGAACCAGGGAACGGGCTTAGTGAGAGTGAGGGAGAGTAGGTAGGATTTGTTGAGGGCAAGGGGAGCAGAAGAGGGTGAAGTTCAGATCCAAGGTTGCTGGAGAGGAGGTGGATATTGAGAGTCTGGGAGAAAAGGACTGAAGTGCTGTAGTGAGATTTTATAGGCCAGAGTATATAGGTAGGAGCAGGGTACGAGGTTGGTGCCCTGACTGAAACTTGCGGTGACAGCAAGTGGGGCCAATGTTAAGAGGGTGATTGTTGTAAGAATTCCTCGGAGCAAAGGTTAAGTGAGTGGCCTAGGAAGAAGCTTAAGCAGGGACGAATGTGGGGAAGAAGGCGAGAAGGAGGGCCTGTGGATGAAAGTGAGCGATTGTAATGGCAGTGGGGTGGGGGTGGGGGCTTGCTCATGAGACCAGAAATTGTGTGCGTGCCCTTTGTCAATGCTGGATCCCTGTCAGAGAGTGGCAGGACCTCTCTGTCATTTCCTTTTCATAGTCAAACCTTTCACTTCTTCCTCACAGTGCAAACTAAGCAAGTTCACATTTATTTGCATGGAACTATTGTCAGAAAGTTCTTATCTTATAGAAATTAGGAAATTTTAGATTTCAAAAACTACTTTGAAGGATGAATTGGACTCTGTAGAGGTGCTTCCCATATTTAGGGTTTGCTTCATTAGGAACTCTGTTCTTCACCTCTTAAGAGGCTAGAATGGTGACAGGCTAGAACAGGAATGTGGCTTAAAGGGAGTCACTTAACATTTAGAAACAGTTTCAGACACAGTGATAGCCTCAGGAGCAGCTGGGGTCCAAAGACTGGAGGCAGAAGATTTACCTCTGAGAAAATGTCAACAGGAAAATTAATGAGATGTGCCTGGGTGAAGACTGGCTATTTTTAAGGGTGACTCCACTTTTATGTACACAGGTAGCCTGTGGCCTGCTGTACAAAACCTGGACTGACAGGACTTTGGGGTTCCTGCCGGCGATCTATGAATGATGTGTACTAAGTGAAACCGAACATCTTACTTCCCTTTTCCATGTTTCAGTTTCTGCTTATGTATATTTGGCTATTTATTCTTCTTCCAGATGTCTGTGAAATGCTTCATGTAAAATGTCCCATGTAAATTCTAAGTAAGTTTTAGAGTTATTTTGATTTTCCTCTACAGTTCACGTGGCGGAGGCTGAGTTAGAAATTCAGGTTCAAATTTCTTCCCCATCTGGCTGGAATTGGGTTAGTTATTTATTTAATGTATTTAACAAACACTTATTTACCACATGTCAAGCACTGTTTTAAGATATTAAGATATAGTGTATTAACTTATTTAATCCTTCTAACTACTGTATGAGGTAGGCACTATTGTTATCACCATTTAACGGATGTGGAAATTAAGACATGGATAGGATAAGGAACTTGCCAGGGTCATATAGCAGATTCCTAGAGGAACCGGGATTCAAACCCAGGCAGTCTGGCTCCAGAGTCTACACTTTTGTTTGTAAAGACTGGGTCTCACTATTGCCCAGGCTAGTCAAACTCCTGGCCTCAAGTGATCATCCTGCCTTGGCTTCCCAAGGTGCTAGGGATTACAGGCATGAGCCACTGTGCCCGGCCAGACTCTACACTTTTAATATCAATGCTAATAGTGACAAAGAAATGTGCAAGATAGTGAATAAATTTTATAGCATTCTGTGCCTGTCACTCAGGCTAGTAGTAGGACAGCTTCTTTGCAGGTCTTTGCCTGTCTATTCTTTTTATGCTTGCCTCTGAACCAAAGAACTTTAATCAAAACTTAATTTCAGCAGTGGGTTTATCCCCATAAAGTCACTTATATTATTGTTATAGGCCTGCTCTGTTGGTGGCTGGTTAACTCAGAATATGTTGCTCAATGAGGCTTCATGGTACTGATGGCCTCCTTAGCTCCAGATAGACAACTTGTAAATACATACCTTGGGCCTGTTAATTAAGATGTGTGGCTAGGTCACTGCAAACATAACCTTTCTATGGCCAATAAAATATCCAATTCAGAAACAATCTTCATGATGAGATAGTATCATTTTTAAAATGAAGGATAAAACTTTTCAGTAATATATTTTATGAAAGCAGTTGATAACAGTGAAGTGTGCATAAGCTTTAAAGCCAGATAGACCTGTATTTGAATCCTAGCTCCTCTGTTTAAGTTGGGTCGATCAAGTTACTTAACCTGTCTGAGTGGGAAGAATAATTGCCTTCCTGCCTGTGAAGATTCGATCAAACAATGTGCGTATAAAGCTCCTTCCTTAGTGCCTGGTATGTACGAAGTGCAAAAAAAATGTCTACTTCACATTCCCGTCCCAGTTTTTTTGAAATAAGGTGGGCGTGTGCTCCACAAGTTACTCTTTGCAATGGTATAACTTGTTCTTCCTCTTTCCATGGCTTCTCCATCTGAGCTGAGCACACTATCTGGAATGTTGGCTTAGCTTTTAACTTCACCTTAGTAGAATAGTTATGTCATAGATTTCCCTATTGTCTTCCATGTAGCTGTCACTCTAGCAAAATTCTGTAGTACTTAGAGATGATACCTAACTTTCCCTAGGGTTTCCTAAAGGCCAGTTGTTTGGAGATTATCTGGTGAAACTACTAAACATTTAAAGGGATGGTCCTTCTACCATTGCTCTGTCATTATAGACTGCCTTGGCTATGCAGTTTACTTCTGAGCTTGGAACTCAGATACATGCATTGCTCAGTTTTCCTGGTGCAGTGATCCAGATAGAGTCAGAATTCAAGTAGCAGGATGCTTTTTAGCGTCTCCAAACTAAGCTTATTCTGCTGACCAAAACCTCCTCTGTTTTCTTTCTCAGTTAATAGCATTTTCCACTCAATCAACCCAGCCAGAGCCTCAGAGTGAAATTTGATACTTCCCTCTTCTCTATTTCCTGTATCCAAGCAGTTAGCAGGTTCTAAAATTCTGTTGCTAATTTTTCCCTTGAAACCTTCTTTTTCTCTCCATTTCCAATATAATGGTTTATATTACTAAAAAAATCCAGTGTGTATTATTTCATCAGACTCAGCCAAAACTCATTTGAATCCTCAAAGTCAAGAATTTGTTCTGTCTCTGGGTTCTGTCTCCTGATGTGTTGGTTTCACTCTCAGGCAGACATTTCTACAGGATACCCTTAGCGACTCCAAGTTTAGCAATCCCGACAACAACAAGAAAAGGATGCAGTCCCAATAATTCCAGCAAAAGCAAAAATTCTGGGGCTGACTCTTTTTGGACTGACTTATACTCCTGTTCTTGTGATCAGGGCATGGGATATGCTGCTCAGTCAGGCCTAAATTACATGCCCAACACTGGATTGAGACCCTCTTGGAACATCATGGCCCAGAGTAAGTGGTAGAGAGGGGTGGTTCTCCTGTGGAAGATCAAAGATTCTGTTACCAAAATAAAGGGACTTGAATTCTGGGCAGATATAAACAATATATTCACTTTGTTATCTCTCATTGGAGATTATCTCAGTAACCTCCTAACTAACCTTTCAATCAGAATTTGTCCCCCAATTCCAGACAACCTCCACACTGCTACTATCTTAATTTTTGAGAAACAGAGTTACTGTATTTTACTCAGAGATGTTCAGTGGTTTTGCCATTGAAAATAGAATATTTTCTTGCTTCCTTCTTTCCTTCCTTCCTCTCTCCCTTCTTTCCTTCCTCTCTCCTTCTCTTCCTTCCTTCCTTTTCTTTCTTTTCTTTATTTCTGAGATGAAGTCTCACTATATTGCCCAGGCTTGTCTTGACCTCCTGGATTCAAGCGATCCTCCTGCCTCATCCTCCCAAGTAGCTAGGACTACAGGCATGAGCCACCATTCCTGGCAAAATAGAATATTTTCTATGTCAAAACTCCTCACCATGGTATTCTGTCTTTACATTAGTCCCTATGACGTTTCCAGTTACGAAACCATGGCATTCACCCACTCACATGTCTTTATCACCGTTCTCATTCTTGCTTCTCCACACTTCCTGCGGTACCTCCCTCTTTGCTTGGAGAGCTCTTAGACATCCTTTCAATGATGCTCCTTTAGAAGGTATCCCTGACCTGTTCTTTTCCATCTCTCTGTTAATAGTATTTCTCACTTTACAGCATAGTTATGTAAGTGCCCATTTCCTCCATTACATTCTAAATTCCCTGAGAGATGGGGTGTTTTCATCTTTAACTGCCATAACCCCAGTGCCTGGCATGTATTATATTTGGTGTTTCATGTATTTGTTCAGGGAATGAAAACATTAACAATTGGTCATGCCTCTTATAGTTGGGCAGGTGCCAGTGGTACTGTTGCCACTGAAAGG
>RJWJ010005976.1:0-65155 GCA_004363605.1 Indri indri
TGCCTCAGGGCACACCTGAGTGTGTGGCAGGCCAGGACCAAGGCTGGGGGAGCTCTAGGTCACCTCGGTGGGAAATTCGGCAGCAATGACAGCAAAGCAAGCGGCTGGAGAGAGGAGAGGGGCCCTGAGCTCCCCGCCCCCACCAACGTATTGAGGCCAGGAAGCCTCTGTGTACCTGCCCTGCCCCGCTCCCTGTATTCTGAGTTCCGACAGGACAGATCTCCTCGGTACCCAAGGATGCACCAGGGTCCACAGGGGTAAGTGCTTGGCAGCCCAGAGTCTACCTCTATCTCACCCCCAAAGAGCCCGCAGCAAGACAGAGCAGAGCCCACCCAGAGAGGCGGGGATGTTCTTTCCAACTGGCCGTGGGTCCATACTCCCAGTGCATCTGCAAGGTGAGGAGAGAGCCACACTCGCTCTGCCCAGGAGCTGTTCCCCCTGGAATCACGGCACCTGCACTCCAGCCTCTTGTTCTGGCAGAAGCCACCCTGAGAGCCTGTTTCCCTTCTGCACGTACAGTTTCTCCTTGGGGCTAAACACCATTGCCCGTTGCTGGCTCCCAGGGAGCTGGAAGGGTAAGGAGGGGTTATGGGAATCAATTTCTTCCCTGGGTAATTTACTTTTCTGAGGCGTCCCAGCTGGATGCATGCAGCGTGGCTGTGTCCTCCCCCTCCCAGCATAAGAAGGAGTGGTTGGAGTGAGGCCAGGCCCTTCCTAGGGTCACAGAGACCCCCGGGGCAAACATCACTGCTGTCTGGCCTTCACGGATGGCAAGAGACCATCAGCTGGAGTGCTGAGGCGCTGCTGTGTACTCCCTCGATTTGATCTGATCTGGGCCCCCCATGTCCCGTCCCAGGCCCTTGGCTTTTCTGGCCAGTGACAACCCTCAGGACCCCTCAAACATGGTTTCATTGCACCCACCCTGGCCACAAGAAACCAGAGCTCAGACTCTGTTCCTGGGGTCCTTTTCCTGAGACTAAGCCTCAGGGAGGTACCAATCCCAGGGCATTTTTGTTTCTACAAAGGAACCGCCTGGAAAGCCACCCAGAGCTGAGGAGTGGTCAAGGGGACGTGTGCTGCGGTGACATGGGGCAGGAGGGGGTGGTGTGGGCTGTGCCACGCTGGGTGATCTACATCCCTGACTACTGAGTTTGGGTTCAGGTCACTCATTGCTTCTTAAGAAAGAGCAGACTCAGGAAAGAGCTGCTGACCAGAACCCCCCCTTCCCCCCAACCACTCAGACCCTCACCCCATCCAACCCCTTCCCCACCTCCCCGGGCTGAGTGACCTGGTTAACCTCCAAGAATCTCAGGTTCCTGCTGCAAGAAACGCAGATGGAAGTTCCTTCCTCGACTCTGAGCTAGCTAGGCGGAGATCTCAACCTGGCAAAAGCCTCAGCTACGAGGCAGGTGGGCCTTAGAGGTAGAGGCAGGGCTCCTCACCAGCTGCGACCAATCTGGAAATCAGGCAGGTGTTGTAAGCTCAGGGCACACAATATAGCCACCCGCGAGGAGCCTGCCGCCGCCTGGGCAGCATGCAGTGGCAGTTCAGACACTCCTTCCTGACCCCGCACTGTGGGAGGTGACAACCTTCAAATGGGTTCTCTATCCAAAACTCTGCTGTAGGGTTTTCTCTCTTATCTATTCATCCAGCAAGAGCAGCTGATCGCTGGCACATTTCACGTTTCTACGTCTTGACTTCCTAATTGGTCGTTCCACTCCTCTTCTGAGAAACCCAGAGTATGGATGCTTGACAGAGCTCTGGAAAGCACTCATGCCTGGCTGTTTTTACCTCCCCGGGTGCCCGACAGGTTGGCAAGTGTATGACCCGGCTGCCTGAAGCACCAGACTGGCCTCCATTCACCCCTCTGGGCTGTCCTTGCAAACTGCAGGGGTCCCTGATGCCTTCCGGAGAATGTGTGTCATTCTTGTAGCATGCTACCTACTTGTTTTAGTCACATACAGGCAGACACCATTCAGTACAACTCAAGATAGAGTCTGACTTGCAGAGCACTGCGGGGAGGGGGCCAGGAAATAAGAGAGGATTTTTCTTTTTGTAAGAAGATCCTTCACGCAATGAAATGATTCTCAGAGGTTTCTTTAAATATCCAGTTGCCTTGCTGTAATGGAAATAAGGATGGTTTATAAGAATTCCATTTACATCTGGTGCTTCCTGGCTGCACCTGTTACTCAGACTGTAACACACCTGGGTGATGTCTGGATGGCGAGGTATCAGGGCAGGGTTGAACCACCTGGATCTCCATGCCAGGGGTTCTCAATCTTGTGCCATGCATCAGCATCATCTGGAAGGCTTGTTAAAACACAACTGTGCTGGGCCCCACCCCCAGTGAAGTTCCTGGTTCAGTGGGTCTGGAGTGGAGCCAAAGAATTTGCATTTTGAACCAGGTCCCAGGTGATGCTGATGTTGCTGGTCCAGGGACCCCACTTTGAGAACCACTGCTCTAGACCAGGGGGTGAGCTCAGTGCCTGGCAAGATGCAGGTGTCCACTCGCTGCATGAACAAATCAAAGGGAACCATTCTTCTCTCGCCCCTTCTGGGTTTAGAATGTATGAAAGCTCTTAGGGCCAGAAGAACCTTGTGCCTGGCAGATGCTCTCTGATACTGCTGCTGACATCCCCTGACCTCGGCATACAAGGCCCTGGACTCTCTCTTCCTGGCTTATGGGATGGGAGAAGTGACACTGAGTAGGGGGTCAGAAGTGGGTGGAGCCCTGACTTTACCTACTAGTTATCAACTGTGTGATCTTGGCAGGTGTGGGCACCTCAGTTTCTTCACTTGCACGTAAACCTTCTCACCTAGTTGCTCTAAAGGTGTAACGAGGTAACCCTGACAGTGGCTACAGACGGAGAACTTGATTCAGGCCAGGCACTGCTCCGAGCACTTCGCACACGTGGTCTAATTAAAGCCTCCGTTCTATCGGGGAACACTGTTGTCCCCCGTGGTAAGCTCCCAGCTCCACCACTTGCCAGTGTGTTACCTGTGTAGCCCTCTGCCTTGGGGCTGGCCTCATGGAGCAGCTGTGAGGACTGAATTAGGCTCTCAGGAAGCAGCCCCAGGTAAGCGGGGGACAGACAGCAGCCTGGGCCATCTGCAGTTCAGGCCTGGATCCCTGCTTCTCTTCCAGAGCAGCTGGGGGAGGGAGCGTCATTTGTTTAGGCCTCTGCAGTGTTTAATCACCACGTAGCTCTCCCGCCCTTCTCCCCCCTCCGGTGCCTGCTCTCTCCCTGCAGGAAACAGCTTTCTGCCTTCTGCCTCTGATGGAGGCCATGAAAAATTAATACAGCGCACAGAGAGAAGGAAACACCAGGGCAGGGAGGGGCATCGGAGCTGGCTGCCTACGTGGCCTGAGCCGAGTGGGCACCAGGTGGGCAGCCCTCTGCTGGCCGCCTGGTCAGACAACTGACCACCAGGCAGGGCACAGGGACTTGGAAGGCTCTCGGCCTGGGGGGCTGCAGCAAACCCAACTGCCCCTGGGGGAGCTGGACTGCAGGGTTTGGACCTTCCTGGGGTCCTGGGCCCTGAAGAACCTGAGCACTGGGCTGTATTCTCCCTCCTCGGCCTGAGGAGAGCCAGGTCGCGCAGGGACACATCCTTGGGAAGGTCGGCTGCAAGCTAGGCAGCAACGCAGAACATCCCTTCTCTCCCTTCACTCTCCCGACAATCCTGTGAAGCAGAGATCACTACCCCCATGCGACAGGAGGAAAATAGCGCTCAGAGAGGTTAAGGAACCTGCTCAAGGACAACCAGTGCAAACAGCAGAGTCGGACCTATTCATTTTTATTTAATAAATTTGCTCCTTATTTACAGAAGTAATACACAAATCCGTTCTCCTTACAGAACTAACATTTCAGGCAGAGGCCATAAGAGGGATCTGGGCCCACGCCCGCCGGCCTCCAACCCCCGCAGATTTCCCATTACGCACGATGAATCCAGTTCCATTTCCTAACCCTGAAGCATTATTTTGAAGAGGCAATGTGTGCATTGGTCAGAGGCACACAGAAGTAGATAAAAGGTATGCACTGGAAACCAGGCTCCCTGACACCATCCTTGTCCCCGTTCCTCTCAGACCACTACTGGGGGCTTTTGATTTCTCCCTCCAGGGATATTCGATCGCGGGCACCTATCAGGGCCTTGGCGACTTCTGCCTGCAAGGTCCTCACCCTGGACAGCCACGTGGTGCCCCCGTCCTCACTCTGCCAGGGCTCCCCCGATCTTCCAGTTTCTGGACTGCAATTCCTCCCACGGCCCGTCGCCCTCTACTTTCCTGCCCGGCGTCACGGTCTCCAGAGCACTCGCTACCTTTTACTTTAGAGATTCTATCTGTCTCTTCACTCCCAGCACCGGAACAGAAGCTCTTCCAGGGCCAGGGGTCACGCATCAGGGGGGCCCACCACATCCTCATGGCCACGCACAATGCCCGGCACCCCGGCGACACGCAACACTGACTGAAGGCAGAGCGCCACACGGGAGCGGGGAGCCCCCACTGACACACAGGGTGGCACAGTGCGCGTGGCGTTCTGAACCTCCTTTTTAGCAATGTGCGCGTCAGCCCAAATACGGCGTCCCTCCTGGAGGACAAGTACTGTCCTCTTCTATCTCTCAGGTCTTCCTAGGACCCAGCCTGGTCTGGAGCCCAGAGCAGGTGCTCGGAGCTCAGAACGACCAGACTGCAAACAACCCCTTCCTCACACCACAGACCAAAAAGAGATGGGCAGGGGGGGAACGCACTGCCTAAAAGGTGATATGGGAGAATATCTCCACGATCTTGGGGTTGGGTGGGATTCTCAAGGAAGATAAGCAAGCACTAACCATAAAGGAAAGTTGGTATTTTCCTACAATACAGTGAAAAACTTCTGGTATACCAAAAACCCCATTAAGGGCGTGAAAAGGCTAGCCCAGGGTAAGCGAGCGCCTGCACACGACGGAAGACACACGGTGCACGGTGAAGCCCAGGGTGACAGGGTCCAGGGAGTCCGGCTCCCCAGGACTGTGCAGCCACCCAGGAAGGCTTCTCAGAAGAGGCAGAAGGTAACTCCATCCTCCTCCTCCCCCAGGTCTGGCCTTCTCCCCCTCCCTCCTCCACGAAAAACCAGAGACTTCAAGACAGACAGAAGAGCCCCAGCCCCCCTCCCCTGCCCCACACAGAGATAACCAAGCAAGAAAAAACAAATTAAAGAGCCCAGGAACCGGGCAGGGCCTTGGGAAGTTGGGCTTGACAGGGCAACAGCATTTAACAAAGCTCACATCATCCATCACTTGGCCCAGTCATTTAGATACTGGGCATTTGATTAAACTAATACGGGCGGCTGGGGCGAGGCATGGCTGGGCGCTTCCTCCCCTCGCCTACAAATTAGACCGTCACACACAATCCGATTACCTTGACTGCCACATTCATCTTGGGAGAGGGGCCATCCATCATTCCTCAGCAGCTGGCTCCGCCCTCCCCACATTAACTCCATCAGGAGGGGAGTTAAGTTCGCCCCAAAGTTTCAGCAGAGAGTGTTCACTCAGTCGTTCCCTCCATCACCTGCTCCACAGATGCTCAGCCCAAGCGCCCACCCTGGGGTGCAGAGACGACACGGTCCGTGCCCTTGGGGAGCCCACGGAGGCTGGGAAGGGGGCGGTGTCTGAGCCAGGAATAAAGCAGAGTGAGACGTGCTGACACCTGGAACCACGAGCTGTGCAGTGGCAGCTGATGGGCCCAGGTTTACGTCCCAGCTCATCCCCATCTGGCAGAGACTCTAACATGTGACCATCACCACCCCAGTCCTCAACTTCACACCTGTGAAATGGGATGATAACACAGTGCAGCGCTGGCTAACAAAATTTCTGCAAGGACGGAAATGTTCTAGATCTGTGCTGCCCAAAACAGAAGCGGGGGCCACATCAGGCTACTGCCCACCTGATGTGTGGCCAGTACGACCTGACCGAGGAGTTGAGTTTAAATTCCACTTAACTTCAATTCATTCAATTTCAGCATCCATTGCCACATGGGGTTACCGGCTCCTGTGCTGGACAGCGCAGAGCAGAGGTGGCTACCTTTCCAGGGCGATGTGAAGAGCAGACAAGGCATCCTTAAAATGCCCAGTGCAAAGCTTGGCATGTGACAAATGCTTCCCTCTGGGTTCTGAGACCAAAGACTACAGAGGCTGTTATGAGACCTGTCCTGGACTGACAGTGGTCACCTCTGTGGCCTCACAGTCCAGCGAGGCAGGGAGACTCCTTGGTATAAAGAAAAAGAAGCTGCAGCTCAGAGGTAGAGATGTCACAAACCACAAAGTGGCAGACAGAACCTGAGTCCAAGTCTTTGCGGTTGGGAACCGCATCTTCCCACTGGATACCTGGCTGCCCGGGAGACAGACAGCAAGAGCAAAGGTCTGGGAAGCCACCCTGCCAGTTTCTCTTCCAGATCAGCTCTCAATGCCAGCACTGAGGTGGGTGCCAGGCACAGGGTCACCCAGAGCCAGGCCAAGCCCAGGGCAACACTGATGCCCCTCAGAGCTCAGGGCAGAGCTGGCGCAGGCGACAGAATTTGGGGTTCTAAATACACCAACTCTAGACAGGACCCCCATCCTGAGGCTTTTGCAGTGTGACTAGGGTAGCCTGGCAAGGGGCTTCAGTGACACCAGGACCACCAAGAGAGCTCAGGGACATCAGGCTTCCTCCTACTTTCTGGGCTGCAGTTAGCACAGGCTCAGAGGCTGGCGGATCAGGGTACAGGGGGGCGGGACCAGGGCTCTGGGGAGTCTGGTCCCCACTGTGGTCCTCAGCCCCCTCACTGGGGACCCAACAGGGCTGCAGTGGGATAAGGGGCTGACAAGTGAAGCAAATGTGTGAATGAGGCCAGTGTTCACTCGCTGGGGCTTGCTCTAATTGTCTGTGTTGTCTGAGGTCTCAAGGCAGGTCAGGGACCAGGTGAGACCCCCAGGCTGCCTGGGGCGGGTCTGGGAGGCTGGAGAGGTGGCATCTGGGAACAAGCACTCACAGTGGAGCCTGAAGACCCCACTACTCACTGATGGGCTGTGTCACCTAGAGCAAGCCACATCACCTCTCAGACCTGTTTTCTCTTTAAATCAAAAACTGGAATAAAATCACGAGCATGCACTAACCCTTCTGTGAGGATCAGATGGGACACGCCAAGGTGCTCACAACCTGGATTGGGACCTGTGATAGGATCTGAGCGTGCCAGTGGGTGGGCCGGCTTTGCCGGTAACTTCAGAGCAGCCTGACCCTGGAGAGAAATCACCTTCCAGAGCAAGACACCTCCCACCCCCCAGCAAGGAAAATGTCTGGAGCTTAAGAGTCCAGTCTTCAGGCACTTAGAGAGGTCCTGCTGGCAGGGGACTTTTCACAAAACCGCAGGCTGGAAAGGAGCAGGCCCAGGTCAACTGAAGCCTGCCTTAAGAGATCCTCTTGGCACTCAAGGCAGTGGCACCAGCAGGTTCCTTCCCAGAAGTGACCCACCTGGCCCATCTGCCTGGGCATGTGGCCTCCTGCTGGCCTGGGTGGCTTGGAAGGATTTGGGGGACACGATGCAGCTGTAGGAGGGGGTGGGCTGCATTGGATGGAATGCAAGAGGTGCCCAGCTGGAGACCACCACTAGGCTGGGAGATGCGGTAGATGCCAGGGCAAGAGACCCTAGCGGGGTGAGGTGACCTAGAAGAGCTAGATGAGATGGGAGTGGGGAGGGGGATACTAGGGAGCTGAGGGGTGCTCCCCAGAACACCCCTATTTGCAGATGCACCCCTCTCTGCCATCTCACTTCGAAGGCACACTTAGCCACTCACACATTAGTATAAAAGAGTTTCTAACGGGCTGTGTCAGAGACAGGCAAGGAGCAGTAATTGAAGGGAAAAGAATGGGGTAGGGGAAGGGGGCGGGCAGCTCTCCCTAGGAAGCCACCCGGAGCTCCCCAGTGGGGACCCTCTGCGCCAGGACCACCAGCATTCCTCCCACCCGTCTCCCAAATGCCAAAATGCCAACACTCCTTTGTTGCCACTTAAACCAATTTGGGCGTAATTCTGCAGGCAATTGTCTTCCGATTTACAATGCGGCTCTGTGATTGCATCCAGGCTGATGGTTCAGGCTGTAATTGTATGGTAATCACTTCTGTTTATGATCGATGCGGAAATCACTATTGTTTTCCAGCAGGCTTGTTAAATCAAAAAAGTGCAGGGGTGGGGAGCGAGGGTTTATTTCTGTGAGTTGGAGCCCCGCGAAAATGAAATTAAGCAGAGCAACCCAATGTTGGGGGAGGTGGCCGTGATGGTAGAGGCACCCTCATAAGCTCGGAATGCAGAGACAGAGATGGGCAGGGACTCAGAGACACGCGGTGAGAGAGACGTGGAAGGCACAGGTGGGAGGCCCAGAGAAACAAGCAGGGAGAGACACAGCGACGGGGACAAGGATGCCCAGGGACTGGCCAGGCTTGGGACAGACACGGTCAGAAATGTGGGTACACACAGACGTGCCCAGATAGATCCCACTCCCCATACACACAGAGACACCAAGACAGAGAGATACTAGGGGGACCCCCTTTCCCTCCCCCACCCCCACTTCACCAGAAATTCTCTCGCCCATTCCTATAGAGAGGCAGGGAAAACCAAGGTGCCAGGTGGCAGGCGGGCACTGTCTGCCCCCCGGGACCGGAGCCCCGACCTTCCCCATCTGGGATCTGCCTTGCCTTCTCCTCTACTTGCCGCCTGGAAACAGGGTGGCAGATGGCACCTGGGGGCTCGGGTGGCAGGAGCAGGGCAGTGCTGCAGGGGATGCGGGGAGCTGCCCACCTGGCGGGCAGAAACCCGAGCCTCCCCGAGGCCACGGGGAACAGGCCTGGGCTGGGTGGGAGGGCACCGCCTACCAGGGCAGTCACAGGCATCGGTGGCACCAGAGGGCCAGGCCAGCCTGGCTGGAGGCCCACAGCCTCATGGGAGCTGGCAGGCACCAGCTGCCGGGGTGGCTCACACAGACCTGAGGCTGCGGGCTGGGCTTGGCTGCAAGGCACGTTTCTTCAACTGCACGCCCTTCTCCCCAGCAAGAGTGGGTGGGGACCGTCGGGCAGCAAGCTGAAAAGCAGGGCGGTGGTGAAAAATACCAGGTGTCTGGTTTCCAAAGCCAACAAGGCCACCGTCCCTCACCTCCGCTGGCTCTCCCTGCGTGGTCTGCCCCTCTGTCATACCCTGCGAGGCCTGCCCCCACCCACTGGGCCCCACGGCAGCGAATGTCACAAGAACTGCAAAGCAGGACTTGGTCACCCACAGACCTGGCTTGAGGGCGGCACTGGCTCTCGTGAGCATGGTGACTTTGGCAGGCTGTTTCTGCCTTCTGAGCTTGTTTCCTCAGCAGTGAACGGAGACGCTCAGGCTGTGCCCCATCACGGGTGAATTCCCAGTTAGAGCAGGACACGCGTGCGCTGGGCTCCCCGGCAGATGCGGCCTGGACGCGAGGGCCATCCAGACTGGACTGTGTGGCTCCCTGCACACCCGGAGCACCTGACTGCTGTGGGATCCTGCACTGTTGTCCCCAGAGGCAGCAAGGGCCCCGGAATGGTGGACAGTGGTCTCAGCCCACTCCTCGAACGGAGGAGAGGACACACCCCAGCACTTTCCAGGCCCTCCTGGGGTTCAGGCCCTGAACTTGCCCCAGACTGGCCCTCAAATAGGCCACCCCTGGCCATGCGAGGCCCCAAACTGGGGCGCCCCTGGCTGCCTAATTAGGGGCTCAGCAGGGCATGCCAGGAAGCGGCTGGAAAACCTTAGAAGTGGAACAATCACTCCTAATTGGACTTCTAGGATTCAGCTTAAGAAAACAGACTACTTCTCCCCCAGGGACTTTGTTTCTGAAGTATATACAAACAAGTGATAGTTATTCAACATTAACAAAGTTGGCTAAAAATGAGAATTTAAGCTACAATTAAATTTCCTAAACGCAGAGGAAAAGCCCATGGGTGGGGCACACATGCGTGCGTATACAGGTCTGTGCATCACACGGGGCATGCTGGATGCTGAGCAGTGGACATCTTTGGGGTCACAGGCTTATCCTACCTCTGCTTAGGACCCCTAACCAAGTACCAGACCCGAGCGAGGATCCTGTGCCTGAACCCCAAACTCCCTCAGGCACTGGCAGGGAAGTGGAGACAGGACCTCGCCAGGCTCTCCTGGTGGGCACCAAAAGGCCAGAGTTCAGGCCTCAACTCCACCCCTGAGACCCCCATGTTCCCCCACCCTCAGCTCCCCTGCCTGCCCCATGGAGGTGAGGATAGTATCTCCTCCCCTGGGGTAGAGAAGGTACCACATCCGTGGAAGCGCCCTTCTGGACTCTGAAGCGCTCTAGAAACATCGAATATTGTTACTCCTTGCTTCAACTTGTAACCTCAGGTTTTGGAGGCAGCCAATGACCTCTGACCTCGTTTGCTTTGCTCTCTGGAGCAGGAGTCAGCTCCCTGGGATGGAGTTTAAGGTAATGCCATATGGGCCAGGTGTCTTCCTCCCTGCATCCCTGAGGGGAAGAGAGCCTGCTGAGCTCAGAGAGCTGGAGGCAGGAAGCCAGATCTCAGCAGGAAGAGGCTGGGGCCAGCTTGAGGGGGAGCCAGGCCACCCAAAAGCCCCTGCTCCTGCCCAGGTGTCCCCACCTGAGACGGCCGTGCACACAGAGATCCAGCCTGCCCTGGGTCCTTTAATCCTGGTGCTGGGTGGGACAGGAGTTAACAAGCCCATTTTTCAGATGGGAAAGTAGGGTCCTGAGAGGTGAGTGACTACCTGTCAAAGTGGAATAGGAACTACCTGTCATAGGTGGTCCCCGGACTGGACAGTGCCCTGCTATAAAAACAATCTGAACATCTCTCTCTGCAGGCAGCCTTGAGAATATGCACAAAATTCTTTGGCCACCCCTAATGCAGGCAAGAGGAAGCTGTGGATGCCAAGGCAGATCCCCCCAAGAAGCCACTAAATGCCCTTTCCTGCAGGTCCAGGAGGGCTGGGGGTTGTCTTCTGAGGATGGGACAGTCCATCTGGGCTCCCTTGGCTTCCGGGGTCAGCTTCAGCCCCCCACCCCAAGTCCCTGGAGCCGAGAAGTGGGAAGGGCCACTGGCTGTCCTCGGCCACCTGTGGGGGAAAGAATATCCCTGGAAACATCCAGGCCTCAAGGCGAGCCCCTCTCAGAGATCCAGGCCTGCCCTTCTGAGTGGGCGGGCTGGGGGCTTGCCTGCACTGGGGAAGGGGCAGGACAGAGCCACCATCCTGCCCGGCACGATGATAACGACTGACATTTATGAAACCTCTGACTCTGTGCCAGGCACATGGACCCGCTGGTCCCCATAACAATTGCGAAGTCATTGCTATTACCATCCTGTTTCTGAATTCGGAGGCTGAGGCCTGGCAGAACTTCGGTGACCTGCCTGAGGTCACGCAACTGCTAAGCAGAGGAGCTGGCCACACGCAGCCTGGCCCTACCTCTCCCTTACGGGGGCAGCATGGCAGGGAGGAATGGCGTGGGCACCTGTATGCCCTAAAGGGACTGGGATGCGTTAACTCTTATGCACATATGCCAATGCCTCCTGGCTCCCCACACGCCCCTCCACGTCACAGACACGTTCCCAACTCCCTGTGTGTTCGTGAGCCCACACAAACCCTCAAGCACACCGCCCTATACCCTCATCCAACAATCATTCAACTCGCAAACACCCCCCACACGCCCACATGAACACATGCATGTTCAACTTCATGTGGACACGGTACCTGCACACGGATGGAAAACCCACGCAACATTTGCAAATGTTCCCCTTATACCTCTCTTCATCAACACACACCCCCTGCACGCCCAGCGCCCCCTGGCCCTGACATCTCAATTCTGGGACTTTAAGCTCCCAGTGGGCAGGGGCCTTCTCTTTTTTCACCTTCCCCTCAGCACCCCTCCAGAGCCAGCTCTTCTTTTGTTCATTCGCTCGTTCCAGAATATATCAGCATGCATGTGTTACCTATCTGGATGCTGAACATAAAAATATGAACAAGGTGTAGCTACGATCTTGAAGAAATATGATATCCCTGCACAAGTACCCACCAAGGGACGCACCGAGTGCTGTAGTGACGGTGCAGTGTCCGGGGTCCTCGGCAGGACACCTGTATCCACTCGCACACTCGGGGGGCAGCTTACACGGCGGGTCCTGTTGTTAGGACAGGCCTGTGGGTGACGGTGTCCCCATTTTATAGAAGAGGTGACTGAGCGTGCTGCTAGGAGGCAGAGGGACACCTCAAGCTGAAGATCATTTGGATGGGGTGACAGCAAAGCTTCAAGTAACAGGTGCCCCAGACCAGGGAGGTATCGGGGAAGTCGGTCTGGATTCCAGAGGCTGGATTCCATTTAGGCCCCGCAGGGGCCTGGGGGGACCACACACTCCTGGGGGACTGGAGAGGGCAACCAGGGAAGCCACAACCCGGCAAGAAACCCCAGGGCAGCAGCCTCCATCACAAAGGCTGTCACCTAGAGGAAGACCCTATCTAGGTCCTTGAATGTACTTCTCAGAGAAGGTACCCCTGAGTGCAAAGCTCTGAGAGGGTTATGAGCCCCTCACCGGCCTGACGCTGGGGAGGCTTAACTCCAGGCCAGATGGGTGACCTCAGGGGACCCGTAGGGGCCTGCTTCCCCCCAGGCCTGCCAGCTGCCTACTGCTGCCCTTGGATGGCAGCACTTGGAGGAAGGGCAGGCCACGGGGAGGGCGGAGGTCCTGCCTCACTTCAAGGGTCAAAGTCAGCCTGAACAGGAGCCAGAGCCTGTGCTCACCAGGGAAGCACGTGCTCAGCCCCTGCTCCTCCCCTGTCCTGAGGACCTCTGGGAGCCACCCCTTCCCCAGGGAAGTCACTAGAGACGCAGTGGAAGGCTGCACTGGGTCTGGCGAGGTGGCATGGGGGGGGGGGGTGGTTCTCTCCTTTGGGTGTTGCCCTGAGCCCTGGGGACAATGGTTTTTGTCCTCCCTCCAGGACATCCCCGGGACTGCCCAGGAGCTTTTGGGGCCTGTCCTTGGCGAATAGAAAGCAGACACCCCTGAGGGTTACACGAGATGTTCCCAATACCCTACAGAGAAGACACCAGCCTTTCCTCAGCAAACACAGAGTGAACCCTGAGCTCCCGCCAAGAGCTCCGGCCCGAGGCGGGGTGGGCTGGAGGAGGGAGGGGGACTGTTTGCTCCAAGACTTCTCAGGCTCTGGGAGAGGTGGGAATTCTGCATGTTCCATCAGCTCAGGGCTTGTGCAGGGGGGGCTGAGGGCGGGGGAGCGTGCAGACGGGCTGGGGCTGCCATACACAATGAAGAGGCCCCCAAACTGGGAGGCAGGAGGACCTATGTGCTCCCAGGGGAAGAGGCCTCGCATAAGGAGGAGACCCATGACAGAGCAGAAAGGACAGCTGATGCTTATGCAGGGCTGATGAGATCCTACCACTGTGTTCAAGGCTTAGCTGCAATGTGCTCTTCAATCCTCCCACAGCCCTGTGAGATGGGTCCTACTCTCCCATGCTACAGATGAGGAAACTGAGGCTTAGAAAGGGTCACAGGTCCCAGTGTGTGCAGAGGATGGCAGGGGGAATCTGGGGAACAAGGCTCAGGAGGGGACCTTTGCAGGGTAAGGGCCTCTAGCTCCTAATAGGGGAGCCGCAGGAGGGAACCCACTGCCTCATACCCGCTGGAGGGGAAGGCCCCCAGAACACCCAGCCCTCACCTCCGCAACCGCTCCCCATGGCCAAAATGCCTCCTGTGCGCAGTGTTCCACATCCCAGTACCCAGCCCAGCACCAAGCACACAGCAGGTGTCACGGCCTGGGGTGCGCGAAGAAACAGCTCCTGGGACCCTCCCCCAGCTCCCAGAATGTCCTTTCAATGAGGGGTTCTCCTGGTGCCCTTTTGGGCACCTGGAAGCCAGGCCTGGACCCAGGGTCCTTGCCCCGAGAGCCTACTCTCTTTAGGGCTGCTGGGGCCCCAAGGGCCACCTCAATATGGCTCAGCTCATGGACGCTCTGCCCAGAAATCTGGGGGTTCACAGACCCTCACAAACTACGGGTAGACCTCAGGAGAAGAGTTCTTGTGCAAATCTCCAGAGGGCTTTGGGAGCCCAGGGTGTAGACAGACTCCCAGCTGCTCCCCAAGAGGGAAATGAAAGTGGGTGTTTGTGTGCCGGCTCACGCACACTTCCTCCACACTGGGACCTCCCAGAGGGCTGCAGCAGGGACAGCCCTGCAGCTTCTCGCCGGGACAGACAAGTGACAAGCACACTTGTGCCCCTCGCTCCCCCGGCCTTCTCGGGCTCTCCTGTAACAGTGGCTGGGCAGGAGCAGGGGACAAGCCCCTGGACATGTCCACCCTCTACAAGACACAGCAAAGTCTCTAGTCACAACGCACAGCCAGAGGACAGGCAGGAACATGATACAGATAAGGAAACTGAGGCCCAGAGAGAAGGGAGCCCGTGGTGGAGCCGGGTCAAGAGAGAACCCAGTCTCTCAGGCTCGGGAACTCTAGAGGAACAGAAAGCCCAGCTACTTTTGGAACTAAACATCCACCCGAGAGCTGTCACCTACTGAGCAGACACCGAGGGCCAGACACCAACCTATGCACTTTTCAGCCCCACCTCATTCACTCCCCACTGCCCTGTTGTAGCTATTAGGAAACAAGAGGCTCAGAGAAGTTAAGCGACTTACCCAAAGTCACCCAGGAAATGACAGATGTGGGTTTCATAATTACTCTCTGACACCATCTTGGGAAGGACACTGGGTGGCCCCATTTTAAGAGTCCCAGGAAGCGGGGGACTGGGGCAGTAGGAACAGCCCCTAAAGCTGCTGACAGGGAGGCTGGCAAGTCCTCTGGCTCTCAAGCCCATGGGACGCTGCCTCCTTCCTGCACCCCGGGCGACAGAGCCACCAGCTCAGGAACAGCTCTGTCCACAGAACGTCCTACCATGAGGGCAATGCTCTGTCGCTGCACTGTCCAGTACGGCAGCCTGCAGCCCCACGGGGCTACCGAGAACTTGAAATGTGGCTGTCATGACTGAGGAACTGAAAACTGCATTTTATTTAATTTTAACTAACACACATTTACATAGCCACATGTGGCTAGTGGCTGCTGCACCAGACGACCAGTGAATCCCACACTGCTCCTCACGAGCAGGGACCCCAAGAAAGGTGGACACTCCTCACGTCACACAGCCAACTTCGACGCCAGAGCTGAGCCAAGGACTCAGGCCTCTCCGGTCCTCCCTGGGTGACTGCTTTTGCTGCCACTTACCTATGCTCTGGGCCAGCCATTTAACAGACATTTACGCAGCACCCAGCACTGATGCAAGTCATGGATGGCCTGTCCCTCAACCCACAACTTAGTGGGGCTGACACCCAGGTGGGTGAGGAGTCACATAAAACCCGCTGACCTAGGGGTGCGAGTCCTGGCTGTGCACAGGAGCTAAAGACGGCCGGGGACAGTGTCCGCGTGTGCTGGGCCTGGAAGCAGCGGAACTGACAGGGGACAGAGAGAGGGGCTCCTTGGGCTTCTTTTGTCCTTCCTCTCTGGAACATGCCCCGCCTTTTTCACAGTCCTGCTTGCCACACACAGGGGCTGAACCAGACCCGGTTAAATCTTCTGTGCACACTGTGAATCCGCCTGGCAGATTATAAGCTCTTGGGAGGCAGAGACGGCTCCTGTAAAACACCGGCTGCCCTAGGCTCTGAGCGAGGAGACAGGGTGAAATATCAGGGTACCAGGAGGGTGGGAGACCAGCCCTACAAGCCCAGAGGCTGTCCCCTCTCACCTGTCCCCTGCAGTTCCAGCCCCAGGGAAAGGCCCACATTGATTTAAAACCTCCCGGGCCTGGCTGGAACCCCTGAGGGACTGGGGACAGGCTCCACAGACAGGATTGGCTCTCTTTTCCAGGACAGCAGAGGACTGCTGCGGGGAGGTCTGGACACGTTCCATCGAGTTCCCGGAACTCCTCGGAAGGCAAAGCTGGCTGCCCTCGCCCCCCACCAGGGGCAACCGCAGAACAGGAACCCCCAATAAGACGAGGCTTTCCATTGCGTCAGCAGAGGCAGGGACATTCCCGAAGCAGGACCCCGACCTCACACTGCTTCCCACTTCCAGGCACGGACCCCTGCCTACCACTCAGCAACAGCCCTGCTCCTGGACGCTGGAGGAGTCCCAGTGGCCTCTGTGGCTCCAAAGCCTTTGATGGCTCCCCGCTGCCCTGGGGACTTAACCTCCCATCCGGGGCTGCACCTGGAGGGACAGCGTCCCTTCTCCTCAAGCACCAGCCTCTCCTCGTTTCCAAGCCTGCACAGCTACTCGTCCTCCCACCTGACAGTCACTCCCCTTTCGCACCCAAGACCCAAATCCTACCCATATCCAAAACCAAGCTCTACCCAGGAAGCTTCAGGCTGCTCCAGCCGGAAGTCCCCATTTCCCCCTCTTCCTTCTACAGCTCTTCAGGGCGGAGCACAGGCCTCTGTTCATCACTTCTTGCCTGCCCTGCTGTCCCTTAAGATTTCCCACTGCACCCCAGTCGTGCGTGTCAGCGCCCAAAGAGACAGGGCCCACGCCCCTTCTCACTCTCGCCTCTCCCCACTGCTCTCGCAAGCCTGTTTGGCACAGGGCTGGCGTTGAGTCCTGGAGCAGAGTCTGCCTTTCAGACCAGACAGAGAGATGAGACATCGCAACGTCCTCTGTACAGAGATGAGCACACTCAGGCCTCACAGGGGAAGTGACTTGCCAAAGGTCACACACTAATTTGGCTCCAGACCATAGATACTATCACTTGAGGGCTAGGCCTTAGGAGCCGTGTTTCCATGGACAGCAACAGAACAATCTGGAGAGCTTCACAAAGCCCAAGCCCATCGCAGAGCATGGGCCCCATCTCAGAACCAGCAAACCTCCAAGGTGACTAGGGAGCCTCAGCCTCAGAGGACATGGGTGTCCTGGGTAAATCCCTGTTCCCCATTCACCCAACACATATGAAACACTTGTAAGGCCTGGCCTCAACCCACCGTGGGCAGCGGCCGTCTGGGAACGCAGCAGGGTCTCTGGGGCTTGGAGAAGCCCTGGAATGGGGTCCAAGCAGAAGTTAGGACTGTGGCTGGGGCCACCGAGAGAGAGGAAAAGGGCCTGTACTTCCTGAGCCTGCCTGGGTGGAGGGTGACAGACTGCTGGCCTGCCCACCCAGGGGTCCTCATGGCCAACGCTCTGGGTGGTGAAGGCAGTGCCCGGCTCTGTGAGTCAGTCTGGAAGGACACACAGCCCACCCAACTCAGGGAACAGGAAGCTGTGGGCTTCCCCAGGGCAGCTCAACCTGCCTCCAGGAACAGGGGCAGGAAGCTGTGCCCCGTTCATGCCCCCACCATGTCCTCACTCAGGTCGGGAAACCTGGGAGTGTCCCCAAAGGTCCTCCCATCCCTCAAGCGGCCCTGGATAGTGAAGACCCTCCTTTCAGGTGCGCTGGGGTCCCCATGGAAAGCTACCTCCTTTTCAGACTTCCCTTCAGTCAGCTCAGGGCCATGGGAGCTGGAGGCTGCAACGAGGCCTGCTGCTGGGGGAGGTGGGCACCTTAGCACACAGGGACAAGGCCACAGGCAAACTAATTCTCACCTTGGGGCTGTGGCAGGAAGCCAGAGTGGCAGGTTACAGTGAAATTGCCAACCCCAAGTTCACAAAGGCAGACTGGGATTTGTGGTGGACAGTGAGGAGGCATCAGCTCCATCCCAGGCCTGCCCTGACATGTGACCTTGGGGCAGTTAGTCCCTTCACCCCTCCGGGCAGCGGACAGGTGGGCACCCTTCCCGGCCTGTGGTTACCGGCCCAGGAGAGCCCTGAGAAGCTGAGAGTGCTGGGGCCTTGTTTTTCCCCAAGCAGCCACCCTCTCGAGGCTGCGCTTCTTTGCCAGGCCCTGGAGAGTTTCTTCCCACAGCTGAGGCTTCTGGGGAAGCGAGGGCAAGCGTGGCCCAGCAGATGCCCCATGACCTGTGCGGGGGCAGGCCCGGCAGGGCAAGCCAGAGGGTGAGGGGCAGGCATTTGTTTCCAAGCCAAGTGTACAGAAATCCTTTCCCACCTTAGGCTCGGGCCTGCGCTCCTCTCTCTGATGGTGTTAAGGAACCCGGCCACAGACCCACTGTCGAGTTCCTTCCCCAGGGAGGAGTCAGCCTTTCCTGAGGGACCTACGCTGCATCGATCAAGGTAAACACCTCCCTTACCCAGAGAGACTCTTTCCTTCCAGCTCCGCCAGCAAGGAACTCTCTGTTCCTGCGGCCCTGAGGCCGAGCTGGCGCTCCAGCCCGATCGATGGATGACTTCACACACACTGACGCCTACTGCACCGACACCATCCCCAGGGAGGTCTGAGGCTGCTCCTGGGACCGCTGTCCACCCATGCCCCCTGGCTGACCTCCGCTGGCTGGCAGAGCGCTGGCTGAGGGGTTGGAGGCTGGGGCTCACGCCACTTCCTTGCTGGGTGACCTCGGGCAAAACTGAACCTTGGCTTTCTCCTGTGTTAAATGGGAGCACCTGGCTAGTCTACACTTCCCTAGCAAGGAGGCTGCCACAAAACAAGATGCTAGGGAAACAGGTCTCTTTACCTACCCGACTGGCCTGCACTGTCACACCTGCGGGCTCTGGACTAGCATCCTCACTTCCCCTCTGTCCCAAGTCTCTATCCTCCTGGGTCAGTGCTGTCCATGGAGCTGTCACCGTGGACATGTTCCAGAACCTGAGCTGCCCAATATGGCAGCCACTGCCTCAGGTGGCTATTGAGCACTTGAACTGTGGTTCCAATCAACAAGTCAATGAGAGACTGGACTTTTACTTGGAATTAATTTAAATTTACAAACAGCCACATGTAGCTAGTGGTTACTACACTGGATTGCACAATCCTAGACCCAGCTGGCCACCACTTACTTCCAGAAGGAGCCATTCAGGAGGTACTCAGGCAGTACGACAGCTGTGGGAACACCACGCTCCCGCCCCCTTGGCTGACTCCAGACCAGGATCTCATCACAGAGTTCCCAGGAAGTGGACGTGCACTGGGTGCTTAGTAGGTGCTCAAGCAATGCAGACTTAGATCTGGGAGTGCTCTTTCAATTCCTCTCCACCTCTCCACTCCAACAGGGAAAATAGCACCCAGTCAGCTGTCCACTCAAGCAGTCACTCAGCAGTCACGGAGTGTGGCCACCAGCCTGGTGCCACGGCTGGGGTAACTGGGGTACACAGCCATGAGTACTACGTGGCCCCTGCCTTTGAGGAGCTCGGGTGCAGTCCAGGCCTTGCTCCAGCTGGAGCTATGCCTGGCTCCCTCCATCCTCTACTGGGGGGTCTCAGATCCCTCAGTTTACCCCTACGAAACTGGGGCTCACAAGTCCCTGAGTGCACAGGCTGTGATGAGAATTACGAGGTGACAGAGAGGGGTGAAAGGGCTCTGGGCCGTGGCAGGGCTGTGCAGGGCTGGGGAGGGAGACAGCGTTACGAGGCAAGTCTCAAACTCAAGTGCAGGCTGCTGCTTCCGGTAAAGACCCAGATTCTCACCAAAGCATCGCCGTTTGGTGGTTTCTCACTAAGGAAGTTCAGGGTAAAAATAGCTCAGGAGGGGACTTGAATCCAGCTAGCTGGAGGGTAGTCACTGCCTGGCTCATACACAAAATAGGGGAACAGGCTTATCAGCAGCCACGTGGGCCCTGAGAATCACTCCCCCTCCTCCCCTGCTGTGGGACAGGGCCTTTCACTCTGTAGTGGACAGCTTCATGCCCCAGAACTGGAGGAGCCAGAGTCCCCACACACCATCTGGGGTCACCCTGATTTCAGGATGGCATGGCCTCGCTCACTCCAACTCACTCCCCAGCCAGATTTCTGGCCCACCCAGCAGCCCACTCCCAAGGATGGGCCATTAAGAAGCACTCTGGCACCAACTCCTTGCCAGCTGCCTCACAAAACCTTCCTGCTGAAAGAGCCACCAGCCATGCCCAGAGCCCATCTGGCAGTCCAGCCTGCTGGGGGTCCTGGGCTGCCCCTGTAAGAAAGATGGTCTCCTGAAGGCCATCTAAAGAGGTGCCACCTGACCTCTCCTAGTCTCACGCCAGAGGGCTTCCAGGTGGACCCAAGAATCTGGTGCCCAGGGCACCATGGCTTGGCTTGTAAGACAGCAACACTGAAACCACATGCTAAGGACTTCAGGCAGCCACCCCTTAGCCCCTGGTAGTCCTCCGGGAAATGCTCTCTCCAAGGTCTTCTACAAGATCCCCACAGCCTGGTGTCAGCCACCCACAAAAAAGCCCCTTCCTGACCTCTAGGGCAAACCCATCTCTCTCCTCCCCTCCAGCCGGCTTCCCAGCAAACACTTGTCAGAAGTCCGTCCTGAACCCACCACCCCTGCGAAAGGCACCCTGGCGCAATGGTGGCATCACTGGCGCCAGTGGAGGTCTCTGGGTGCTCTCAGCATCAGGGCTGCCTTCTGACAAAGGAGCAAGCAGCTTTAAGTCGAGGACTCTCAGGCACTCCCTCCAAAGGCTTCTCGGCCAATTCTCATTTTTGCAATGGGAGCCGACTGAGCACGGAGCCCTGTAAAATGTCTGCTGGAGAGCCAACACTTCATCTTCCAGGAGCGGGGTGGGGAGCACGCTGCCACTTGGTCCGGAGAAGAAATGAAGACCCCCTCTGTGGGCGCACAAACGGCCCGGTGCACGCCGGTGCCACTCTCCTCGCCGCCAAGCCTGGGGCTGACACCATGCAGCACACGGCGCTACCCACAATGCACCGGCCCTCCTCTGTCACACACAGGCACGCACACTCACCCCGCGCCCGGAGGGAGCCCGGGCCCAGCCCGCGGGCGCCCCGGCGCCGACCCCTCCAGCCCCGCACTTACCTAGAAGTTGCACTGGCGCGGTCCCGCCCCGGCGCCCGTGGGGGCCTGGGGCCCGGCCGGCGGCGGCCGCGGCGAGCTACTCCGGGCAGGATTCAGCCGGCGCCGAACAAAGGCTGCGCACAGGCAGCGGGCGCCGCCTGCATCCCCGCTCCGCGCCCGGGCGGCGGCGGCGGCGGCGCGGGGGCCCGGGCGGCTCCGGCGCCCGCTCGCTCCGCGCTGCCCGCTCCGAGGGCGCTCCGGCTCCCGCGCTCCCGCTCGCTGCTGCCCGCCACCGCCGCCGCCGTCCGGCTACCGCACCGCACACATCAATTATTCATCGCCCGTCTCCAGCTTCCCGGGCGAAGCCAATCACAGGCGGAGGCTCCGCTAATGGGGCCGCCGCCGCCGCCGCCGCCGAGGAGGCAGCCAGCCGCGCGCCCGGGCGCAAGCGACAGCCCTCCGGGGACGGGGATGGGCCGGGGGCGCGCGGGGGGCGGGGGCGCACGGGGCGCGCCGGCGAAACTTCCCACGGCCCGCTCCCCGCTCCTGGCACCCGAGGGCGTGACCACCCACCCTGCGTGAGCCCGCGTGGGGCTGGGGGCTGGGGGCTAGGGGGAAGGCCAGCACGCCGCGGCGGGGGGAGGGGAGGGAGGAGGAGGAGGAGCGCGGGAGGAAGATGAAAGGCGAGCAGACCTGCCTCGGCGTCTCCAGGGAGCCCCGGCTCGCGCGCGCCCTCCCCGCCCCGCGAGCCTCGCCATCCGCACCCCCGCCCCCCAGCCCGCCGCCCGCACTCACTCGCGCGCGCAGACCGTCAGTCAGCCCAGCCACTTTGCTGCGAGGGAGCGCGAGCGAGTATGAATCGGAGGCAGCTCACATTTCAAACTTGCACTCAGGGGTGGTGCTGGTGCACGCCGCCGCCGAGCGAACGCACGACCCGACGAGCGGCGCTCCAGCCTCCGGGCGGGGGCGGCGACCAGGCCCCCTTCCCTCCCCCGCCTAGGCAATTAATTGGAAGCAACACTTGTGCGAGTGGGGCTCCCGGAGCGCTGTCGCCCGAGGGGGCCGCCAGGAAGGCGCAGTCGGTGGATGACTTCTGGTGTCTCCAGTCCCCCAGCGAATCCTCCCCAGTGGTCATGCTAATGAGGGTCCAAGGCGGGGACGGGGTAGAGGAGGGAGTGAACGGGAGGCGGCCTCGGCCAGGGAAGGGGCGGCGCGGGGCAGGGCTGGGGGCATCCAGATTAAATCTCGGTTTAAAGCATTTCAGAACCGGTTAGGGGGCGGAGAAGGTAGGCGGCCTGGCACCTTACTTCTCTGACACTGGGGGCCCTGACACCCCCGGGATTCCCCGAGCGCGGGGCCCAGGACAGGGTGAACGCACGCACGCACGCTCTGGCTCCCCGACTTCGGGGAGTTCCTGTGCTCAGGAGCCGACGGCAGGAGGGAAGCCGGGGGCGGCTGCTGCGCTCGGCTCTGCCCCGCCCCGGGAGCGGCTGCCTTCCTGACACTGCATCCTGTGGTGGCTGCAGCCTCTTCCTTCCAGCCCGTCTGTCGCAAGGGCTCCAGGCTTTGAGCTAAGCTTGTCCCCTCACCATCCCTCTGCCCCAAGACACCCCTGGAAGTCCACCCGCTGCCCCACACCTCACCAGGTCTTCGCCCCTCCCTCTTTCGTGGACACTTCCCGTCATCACCCCCTTGGGAGAAACTGTATTTTATAACCCCCTCCCCCAGCTCCGCCCACCTGCCAGTGAAAGTTGCTCGCGTGGTGACCTGACTGCCCCAAACAATTAGGAAGGTGAGGCCCCATCATTCATCCCCCAAAAAAGGTAGCCAGGACTGTCTTTCAAATCTCTACGCTGGACTGCCGTGCACTGCTCCCTCCGCCAACACCGGAACTGACCAGGTTCACTTGCCTCTGAGGTTGTTTCTTCTGACTTCATCTCCCCTCTTCAGCCTGAGCCTCTGGCTCACCCCTAAACCTTCCTGTCTGTCCTGCTGCCGGCCCTGGAAGTGGCTGAAACAAATCACTTATCTAGAAATTATGTTCTTGCTTCTTGTTTGACATAAATCGTTAGCAGGCTCTAATCCCACCCACTGCCACTTGAAATATCACTTTCGGGATGGCATTTGGAAATGCAGTTGTCATGGGCTTTCCCTCTGAGGAGCTGGTTAAATGGATTAATTCATACTTCATAACTTGCTGCCTTTTGGACAAGAACTAGCTTCCTGCAAGAGAGATTAATTGGCATCCCCTTCCTGCAGGGCCAACCTCAGGGCAGCCAGGGGAAGAAGGACTTCCCACCAGCTCTGCACAAATTCCAGGCTCAGCTCAGTCTCACCTCCTCTTGGGTTATAACGGCTTCTTTGGGGACAGTCATTTTCTCACTGAGACATTCATTGGGGCCTTGCCCTCCCCAGCAGCACCATAGGAGTTTGGGACCCCAAGAGGCCCAGTGAAGACTCTTCCACTTTCCCACTGCAAACCCCCAGACCGCTTACTCCAAATCCCACTGCTCAGCAAGTGACATCCAGAAAACAGATGGGGTATGACCATTTGGCCCATGAGTCAGAAGAAAACACTGAGATGGGTGTCCCTAAGACCTGGGTTCTACTGTTAATCTGGTTTCAACACAATGTCAGGGCACGGACCTTGATTATCCGGAATCCAAACAGCCAAGACCTCAAACAACCAAACAACCAGAACCCCCACCCTGCCCCTGCTTCTGTGCAATGGCAGCTCACAATTTTAATTGGATCCCTAGTGCCTCTGAGCCAACAAAGACCCAAATGTTTAGGACTTCCAGGTCCATTCTTGAGATAGCCTGTATGTGTCAGTACCTTGTGGCCAGCCCTGCATGCTGAGTTCAGAAAAACTGCTCCCGTAGGTTGAACCAGAATTTGGACTGGAATTGAGCACAGCTTTACACAAGAGGGATGCAGACCTGGCAGCACCACCTGGGAAATTTTAACGAGACAGCCTGGCCGGCCAGTCTCCCCGCCCCGCTCCCCATTCTCCCAGGGATCCACCAATCCACCGTGGGAGAAGCCCCAGGGTGGGGCTGGAGAACCAATAAGCTTATTTAGGCTCCTCAGTCCTGGGACCAAAGGTTTTAGACTTTCCCCAGGTAAGCCAAAAAGAAAAAAAAGCAAATACTCCTCACTAGATTTACAGTAATTAGGAAAACAAATTATTTTCAAGCATCCATTCACCAGCCTGCATGGGAGGCCTCCAGGCCAAAGCTGGGTTTTCACATGCTAATTTCAAGGCCAGCCCTTCCACACTTCAAGCCTCTCTTTGGCCCACTTGGCTAGCAAACTCTTGAGTACTATATGCCTTGAGTCTACAGAACTACGGGCACTCCAACCAGTGTCTGCCTCAGAAGGGCTCCTCTCCACTTGTTCCAAGTTCCAACTCCACTTCTCCAACTTCCAAAGATTTGCTCAAAAGCCTGGGGCCCAAAGCAGCCCGCTCCACCCCCTTGATAGGGATCTACAGCAAAGAGGCCACAGACAAAGGCGCTCTCCACCTCGGCTCGCCTAGCAGGCACTCTGGTGAGCTCTCGGAGTGACCTCAGCGAGGAGGGCACAGCCCCAGGGGAATGACTTGGGAGAGAGAAGGAAGGAAGAAGAAAGGGCGAGCTGCAGCCCCCCGCACCGCGGCTCCGTGATGAATGCCCGCCAGTGCTCGCGAGGCCAGACGCAGGGATCAATAGCGGGTGGCTCTTCTCGCGGGTGTTTGAACTCCTGCTGTGGGTCCTGGTGAGGAGGAGCGGCCAATAAATCACAGCGCTGCAGCCAGGAAGGTGGTGGCGGCTCACTCCAAAGAGCGCAGGGCAAAGGAGGGAGGATGCTTCAGCCAGCTGGGGAGCCTGTCATGCAGAACCCACCTCTGCAGGACCCACTAGGCCATGGGGGGAGGGGACCACTACAGTCAAGCTAGGAGGTGCAGGGAGGGGCCTCCTTGGGGCTCCCCAGTTCACCTACAGAGGGATGGGCCTCCTGGATCCTGTTCTGGCCCTGGCCGGTAAAAGGGAAAGAGCCAAGCCACCTAGGATGTAGGTCACCCAGGGTTCAAAAGTGGCTCCGGACTGGGTCACCTCTTGTATAAGGCTTTGTGTAGTGGGAGGCCTGGGGGCTGAGAGGCCACTGGAAGGAAGGACTGGCATGCAAAAGCCAAGCTCCCTCTGGGGAGAGGCAGAACAATGTGCCCACTGGGTTCGCAGCAGCAGACTCTTCTCCAGGCGGCGCTTGCTGACTCAGCGGGTCTGAAAAGGATCCTGATGACTCGGAGATGTCACCCATGCTGGCTCGAGCACTCAGAGGGAGGGTGAGGTTGACAGGGAGGCCCCAGGCAGGTGTCCATGTGAGTATGACAGGCATGAGCTCAGGCCCTGGGAGCTGCCTGGGCCAGCCACCTCCACATACCTGGTCCTTCTCAGGACACGTGGAGGGAGCACAGGGCAGAGTGGGCATTCAACAAATGAATGACGTGCTGGGGGCAACTGTCACACAGTGGCTAAGATGCCCAAGGAAGGCTCCCACAGCAGCAGTGGGCATGAGTCACCTCTGGGGAGTCAGGGCAGAAGCTCCCAGGTGTCTTGATGACACTATTCCTGTCCCCTCTCCCTTCCTCCTTTGCCCTTGTCAACCCCCACCAGTCTTCACTTGCAGTCTTGAAGACCAAAGGCACAGTTGACATTCAGCTCTGGGCGAATGCAGGTGTCCCCACCAGGCCTTGAGACCCTTCCCACACATGGGGACACAGAGCTGGGACCCCAGCCTCTCCTCTCCTGGTATTAACATGGAGCTTGTGGTTCTGACCCCTTGTTAGTTGCCAGGCACCTCCCAGCACACGCTTACGATCTCTCACCAACAGCCCTCTTGGATAGGGCCCGATTATTATTTCCATGGCACAGAGGATAAAACTGAGGCACAGAGAGGTTTAGACAACTTGCTGAATGGTTTAAACTCCGTGGAATCTGGCTCCAAAGTCTGCACTGATAATCATCACATTATATCCCCAAGGTGGGACTCTAAGATCCAGAGAAGGAGGGTGACTCTCCAGGCACACAGCCAGGGAAAGTCACGATGAGAACCTGTGTCCCTCTACTGGTTTTTATCCTTCCCCACACACCACATTATATATACTGAAATAATTTCTTCCGTTGCGTGTTTCTTTTCAAAGTCTAGCATTCGTGCATTTATAAGCATCCACTTGACATTTTCAGTTGGCCAGGGCTCCCCTGAGGGGAGGATCGGGGACGTGGTGCAGAATGAGACCTCCATGCTTGTCAACCTCCGGCCACTGTACCCCACTCCCCTTTCTAGGTCTTCTCCCCAGCAGGGCGGCTCATCCCGGACCTAGGCTGCATTCTCAGAAGTCTGCATTTGGCTTCTACCCAAACCCTATAATCATTTCATTCTGAAAACAACACCAACCCCTACCCTACACCTCCACTCAGCACCTCCAACAGGCTCTAGGATTGCAGGGTTAGTGGCCATCCAGGAAGATCTCCTGCCAGGCTGACGGAGAAGGGAGGATTCTTGCGGGGAACGAACCCATGAACCAGACACATAATGGTCATTAGGAGGTTTTAGTTTGGGAGCAGCCAATTACCTACCTGCTCAGCTGGGAAGGATCCATGCCCCAGGCTGTATACTATGGGGACACCTTGGCATCGCCAGGGCACCTTGTGAGCAGAGAGGCTGCAGGCAGGGGTGAGGGCTGCCCCAGGGCTGCAGTGTCCACAGGAAGGCCCTGGCCATGCCTCAGGGCTAACTGAGTGGCTGTGGAGGAGGGGAGGTGCCTGGATTTGGAGGCTGAGGCGCAGGAAACAAGTACTGACTAGCTGGTGGCCCCGACAAGCCAATTAGGCTTTCTGTGCCTCCACCTCCGCCTTGGTAACACGAGGATGAGGATGAGACCACTAACAGCAGGTGCTAGGGAAGACCAGAGGAGATAACACCGACAAATCTCAATAGGGAGAGAAGCCACAGTGGGTGACACAGTGGGTGAATTGTGTCCCCCGCAAAAGATGCTGAAGTCCTATGTGACCTTATTTGGAAATCAGGCCTTTGCAGGCGATCAAGTTAAGATGAGGTCATTAGCATGGGCCCTCATGCAATGTAACTAGTGTCCTTACAAAAAGAGAAATTTGGACACAGAGGCACTCAAGCATGCTGGGGGAATGCCCTGTGAACACTGGAGTAGCGATGCTGCCACAGGCCAAGGAGCCACCGGAAGCTGGGAGAAAGGTCCCTCCTCTAATGCCCTCAGAGGGAGCTCGCCCTGCTGATACCTCGTCTTGGTCTTTTGGTCTCCGTGAGACAGTCCACGTCTATTGTTTAAGCCACCCGCTTCGTGGCACTTTGCTATGGCAGTTTTAGCAAAGTAACGGACAATCCTGTTAAAACCTAAGCCACAGAACCTCACTCCTCTGTGTAAGACCCTTCCTCCAGATGCTCTGGCTCAGTCAAGGTAACACCCAAGTCCTCGTGGCCACGAGCCCCCACATAACCCAGCCCCGTCCTCTCTCTCACCTCGTTTGCTTCTAGTCCCCGCGGTTTCTCTGCTCCAACCTCACTGCCCTTCTGGCCGCACCAGACGCACGTCCAGCCCGGCTCCCAAGCGCACCTGTGGGCTTTCCCTCAGGGGCCACCTTCGCAGGGAAGCTTTCATTGGCCACGCTGACCACAACTGCAGCCCCCAGCAGACGCATCCTACAACTCTTTCCTGACTTCGCTTCCTCCTTAGCATTTACGACTGATATATTTCAATTATTTATCTTGCTTAACGCTGGCTCCCTCACTAAAGGCAAGCTCCACGTCACCCGGGACTTGTGTCTGCTTTGTACGTATCGTATTGACAATGTCTAAAATACGCCAGGCAGATGCTTGATAAATATTTGCTGTGTGAATGAAATGCGGACCAGCTGCCCGAATGAATGAGTGAATCCAGAAATGAATGAATGCACAGTGAACAGTCACAGCCTCTGAGGGTCTGTGGTGGCCCGGAGATGAGGCCCTCGACCTGCTGCCTGGTAGAACGTGGTTGTTTCTCAGGGGGAGGTGGCCTGTCCAGACAGGAAGCTGGGGCTGGTTAACAAAGGGGCTGCCGGAGGTGGTGGGGAGCACGCCACCCAGGCCTCTAATGAATCTCTTCCCATTGATTTCTGGAGTCGCCTTTGAAGGGAAGGGACGGCAAAAGCAGCTCAAATGTCCGTGCCTCAGCAGTCCTGGGGTTTTATTGCTTCTCCCAGGACACAGCTTTGACAGGGGGCTTCCGGATGGCTCCAGGGTTGGACTGACATAAGCTCCCTGCAATTGGAAATGCAATTTCCCTTCCTGCTGGAGCTGTCCGTCTGTCTGCCTGCTTGGCTGTACTGCGCACCTCCCTGTCTGGGCTGGGGCAGCCGAGTTCCACTCCTGACGCTTCCCAGACAAAGGCTCCCAAGGCAGCTGGGAGGACGCCATCCACTTTGCAACGGAAGAAAGTGAGGCTCGTCTCAGGAAAGCACGTGAGGCCACTCACACACTCTGGCCCAGGCTGCAGGACCAGACAGGGCTGCAATGCAGGCTGCCCCAGCGACGTCTGAGCTAGTGAGTCCCCAAATCTTGTGTGGCCTGTTATGTCCAGTCCTTTTCCCCACAGAGCCTCTACGTGCCCATTTGAATCACCAACTCATTGGGCACTGGAGTAAAGAGGCCCCTGTATTCCCTTTCGAATGGAAAAACTGAGGCTCAGAGAGGGAGCGGGGCTGCCTCCAGTCACACAGCAAATTAACGGTAGAGCCAGGGGTAGAACCCAGGACTCCTGGCTTGTCCCAGGGCCACAGGCTTTCTCTCCCGGTGCTGTATGCCTGCCAACTGTAGTGTCACGGGCGTGCTCTCCAAACTGTAAAGTGCTAGACAGATCTGCTTTTCTTGTGGGCTCTTGTTCATCCATCACCTCTTTTCCCAGCGTAGTATGGGATTCACAGGCATCATGAAGATGGGTGGGCGCATCCGATTTAGGCTCAAAAGAAGGAAAGAGTTTCTGACAGTCGGGGCTGCCCAGGGATGGCAGTGAGCACCTTGTCACCCGAGGCGTGTAAGCTGAGGGTGGAGGGCTGCAGAGGGGATCTCACACTGGGAGGCCTACGGCTTCTGAGGCCCTTCCTGCTTTGGGGTGCCAGGACAGGTAAAAGGAGAGGAGAGGGGTTGAGAAGCATGCCCGAGCACCTCCGTGTGTTCTGGGCAGCGATACAGCAGTTTAGGAAGCTCCCCAGCCCACGAAATCCTGCCAGGAATCCTTCCTTACCGGTGCTGCCTTCCCTCCCTCCCTCCTGACCAGCCACTGTGAGAGGAGGTTCTCCCAGGTGCCTGCTCCCTTCTGGCCCTTTGTCCCTGGCCCACGGCAGCCCAAGGGATCCAGCAGCTTCCTTCACTCCCCAGTGTGGTTCCAGGTGTCCCCCACCTCCGGGGGCTCTGGACATGAGCAGACAGGCCATGCAGGAATGTCTGTCTGGGGGAAATCCAAAGGTGGCCGCCAGGGCTGGGCCAGGAGTGGGAGGCCCGATGTTGAAATCAGGATCTACGGAGCTGAGCTTGCAGAACAGCTCGCTCCCTGGCCTGGACCCACGTCCTGCACTGACACGGATGCTGCCTGGAGAGAGGCGTGGGGGCTTGCTGTGTGCCCAAGTGCAGGCTACCGTCCCTTTGTGGGCCCCAGTTTTCCACCCAGTGAAGACAACTAGTGCGGATGCTATACCTTTCTTTGCTTCTGGGGGCATCGACCTCCCCAAGTCTGGCTGGGCAGGCCCCCAAAGGAAGTGTCATTAGTGAGCCGACCCCTGCCAATTCCCTGTAAAGGCCAGAGCAGGCTGACAAAGGTGGGCCGGGCAAGAGCCCCACAATGTCCACAATCCTGTTGCGGTGGAGAAGCTGGCTCCAGAGTACAGGCCCACTGTGCTTCCATTCTCGTGTATTTATTTGCAGTTTATCTAGAAGTGTACAGTTTTTGGTAGACTGTGAGCTCCATAAAGGCAGGGATTTTGTCTATTTTGTTTACTGCTGTATCTCCAGTGGTTTTATACCTGATACACAGTAGGTGCTCCACAGACAGATGTTGAATGACTAATGGATATTCACAGTTATTATCCCACGGTGGTGAAATTTCAGCTTTTCTTTACTTTCTGTATAATTTTCTATATTCCTTGATTGTCCTACAAGTAGTACCTATTATTTTTGTAATTAGACGAAAAATCCTATAGAGTCACTATCATTTTGTAATTAAATAAATCCAATAAAACAATGCACCTCACCAATTTAGCTTCCGAGGCCCACCCTGTGGGCAGCCTAGGGCAGGGCAAGGACAAGAGGCATTGCTGGGGTGTCACCACCCGTTCTGCTCCCTCCACCTCAGCAGACTCGTGTCCTGCCAACTAACTGTATCAGCCTGCAAACTGTTTTCTCTGCCTCTGGCCCCAGGTCCCTCCTTTACCTGCTGAGATTTTCTAAAAGGCAAATCTGATATCACTTTCTTGTCTAAAACCTTCCATGGCTCCCCAGTGCTGTCAGGATCAAGTTCAAGTTCAAGCCCCCTAGATTGGCATTCAAGGCCTTGAATGATGTGGTCCCTGGAAGTACTATGCCTGGTCTCCCGGGGGGCCCATCTGCTGCTCTTGGCCTGGGCGGCTCTGTCTGATGCCCCAGGCAAGTCCCTTAAAGGCATATATAAACCCTGGTTTGCCCAACTTAACTGGAGACCCTGTTCTCCCCAAAGACCCACATGCCAATCAAAATGTTGGGCAACAGCTGGCTGCCAGCCTGCCTCCGGGAGGGAAAACTGCTACAAATTCAGGGATGGCAGGGAAGCTGAACTTCCCATTCCCACCCATCCACCAATATTTAGGCTTTTCCAGGGGATGAGGAGACAGGACCCCCTGATGAATTTGAAAGGGAGGGCAGCAGCCTGGTTTGGGCTATGGTCTGAATGTTTGTGCCCCTCCAAAATTTATGTGCTGAACTCTAATACCCAGTGTGACGGTATTAAGAGATGGGACCTTTGGGAGGTGATTGATTAGATCGTGAGGGTTCCACCCTCATAAATGAGATTAGTAAAAGATTACAAAGGTCCTGAGGAAGCCCTTTTGCCCCTTCTGCCATAGGAGGACACAGCAAGAAGTGCCATCTACGAGGAACAAGCCCTCACCAGACACTGAATCTGCCAGTGCCTTGATCTTGTCTCCAGAACTGTGAGCAATACCTTTCTGTTGTTTATAAATTACCCAGTATTTTCTTACAGCAGCCCGGATAGACTAAGACGAGGGCCAAGCAATGCTGCCTCTCCCCTGCCTCAGTTTCCCCACTGTGATGCAGGCAGTGTTCTGGGAAGCCTGGTAGGAAGGCACAGCCCTGGGAACCAAGCCAGTGCTCCTGCTGCACCCCCAGCTTGGGGGCCAGACAGACCTGGGAGTGTACTGTGTAATTGAATTTGGCCTAATTATCTAATTGCACCGAGGAACAACCAGTACTGACAGAGGCCTCGGTGTTGGGGGTGGTTGGAAGCCAGGAGCCAAAAGGCAGCCTCCAGATTCCCCAGGCATTCACGGAACCAGCACTAGGCACCTTCAAACCCCTTAACCTCTTGGATGCTTGGAACCCCAGGGACAGGTGGCACTATTCCCATTCTACAGATGAGGAAACAGAGGCTCAGAGTGATGCATCTTACAGAGGGACACCAAGTCAGAATTAGACAAGGGATTTGAACCCACCTTCTTTCTGTACCTGGGGCCTTTGCACGTGCGCTTCCCTCTGCCTAGAACGCCCTTCATCACCCTCCTTTTTGGGCAGTTTTGTCCTTTGGAGCCTCCCAGCAAGGGTCATTTCCTTGGGAAAGCCTTCCCTCAGCTCCCAGGTTCGATGTCCCTCCACCACCCTTTGTAGAAACATCCTGGTGATGATGACATCATTGTCACAGAGGTTGTTTCTTTGCAGAGTCTGCCCTTCCCACCATGCTTCAAGCTCCTGGAGGGCAATGACGATGCCCACCTCACCCGCTCTATGTCCAGGTGCCCAGCACAGGGCCTGGGACACAGCGATGCTCAACAAATGCTTGCTGAATGAAGGGCTGAATAACCTCCCAACTCTAACTTCTGAGCCTTTTCCAGATACTACGTTGGTTTCCTGCCATCAGTGACCTAGACACCTTATCTGCAAGAGGTATTGTACCTCAGGTTTTGCCAGGGTCCCCTTGGAGTCACGGGGGGCTGGAGTGAGGCAGCAGGGCAGCACGCCCCGCCTCTGCCTCCTTACCTCTCTGACAGAAAGGCAGGAGAGCGCCACTCTTTGCCAGGCCCTGAGCTGGGAGCGTCAGATACAAGATCTCACCACTGGGAGCTGAAGGGCCAGGCCCGGGGACACCAGCTTGCCAAGAAAGCCGGAACTGCCTGAGGCTGGGACCTGGCCTCACTGCCCCTCATCCTGCTACGGCCAAGTGACAGAGTGAATGAACAAGGCTAACTAACAAAGAGACAAGTATTCTCAGCCAAAGAAAATCAGTTCAATGGCGGAATTTCAGGTCTCACGAAGGAAGGCAGGACAGAGTGCTAGATCCCTCCCCAAGGGTGGCTGCTCTGCTCCCAAGACACCTCTCAGCTCCACACACCTGGGCTTCGTCAGGCCTCCTTCCTCCTGGGAGGCAGTCTGGCTGAGCCCCGGTGTGCCAGGTCTGCTTGCGAGCCCTGCCACTGCCTAGCTGGGTGGCCTGGAGCGAGTAACTGACCTCTCTGAGCCTCAGCTGCTTCTTAGTATCTTCGTAAAGATGAAAAGAAAGGATGTTAAGTGCCATGTTTTGCCCAGCACCTGCAACATGGTAAAGACTCGATAAACGTTAACTTCTTAACTGATTGTAAACATTAACTTCTTAACTGATTGCTAGTAATTGCAACAGCAGCAGTAGCAGTAACAGTACTAGCGGTCACGGTCAGCACATCGGTGACAAGCACTGTATCGTGCCAGCCCCACTCCTGGTACGATGGAGGGTCCTGGGAAGATCGCGCCTCCTCTCTGTGCCAGTCTCTTCTCAGATAAAAACAGGGGATTGGGCCAGGCGATCCCGAAAAGCCCCCTGTACTCTTCCCGTGCATGTCGGAGAGCGACAGTAACAGCCACACAACACTGCTACCAACACTTGCGATGTATATTATGACTTAATACAACCTCGTGACCTCCAAAAAGGCACTGTCCTCCTGCTTCCCCTTTCTTGTCCAACACACGGCATCCTCCTTCCCAGCCCAGCCTTCTTCCTCCCATAAATGATTTTTTGGGGGGCGGGGAGCGTACTATCCACCCGCCTATTCTGTCTCCGTCACTGGAATGTGGCAAACAGATACTGAGTTTTCACTACACGCAGGGCACAGCTTTCCCCTACATCATCCCATTTAATCCTCAACACAAACAACCCTGGGAGGGGAGTACGGTTAGCCCCATTGCCTGCTGCAACAGCCGAGGGTCAGAGAGGTTAGGTCAGTTTCCTAACGTCACACAGCACAAAAGCAGGAGAGCAGGAGGCCAGGCCAGGGCAGCCAACCTTCACTAAGTGCCCCACAGACTCACCCTCCTCCTCCCATCAGCTTCGGGTCCATCGGTCCCCACCTGTTCCCCAAATGATTGCAGTCCGATGCCTGCACTGTGCACCCGAGAGCCAGCCCTCAGCCATGCAGGATCGGCACAGGGTCTGAAAGAAGAGGCGGCTGACAGCATGAAAAACATCAGATTTCCTGCAGAATCAGGAGCGCTGGCAGTTCTGGGGCGGCCTGCGCGGTGGCTGCCCCTGTCGTGGGGGTTAGGTGCTCCGGTCCCCTGACCCACTTCTCTATCTTCAGCTGAGACGCCGTCTTTGTGTCACCCGCCTGGCTGTGTGGACATGCGCGTCTGACGCTGAGCCCCAGTGACCCCTTCCACCCAAGGAGGAGGCCCGGGACCAGGACCCCGAAATCTAGCCTTGACCCAATCTGGGCACCAGTGCACTCGGAGGAACTTGGAACTTGACCCTTGACCCAGGGGGCCACCCTGGCATCCCCATTCCTCCTTCTTTAGAGGGGCAGACTTCTCCTCCTCTTTTGTTCTTCTCCTCCCACCGTTCTCTTTCCATGTGGAGTGGGAGGAGAACCAGACACAGAGGCCCCGTCCCCAGGGGGTGGGCACGAGAAGCTGTCCCTGAGCACCACTGAAGCGCCCGTGCTTCCAGCAGTGCCACCCACCCAAGCACACAAGCAAGCGCACGGGCACCACCACACTTCACAGCGCTGGCACCCCGGGGAGCTCAAGGTGCACCGATTTCCCGCTTGGGGAGGGCAAATTCCCACTTTCTCCCTTCCAAGCCCCTTTTGCAGACATGGGCCCTGCACACAGGCGGGCCCCTCGCCTCCCGGCAGACGCTTAATTGGGAGGAAGCGATTCTAAACATCTGGGGCGCACATCTGAGAGTGGGCTCGAGACCACACAGAGCCTGGAGGAAACGGGAATATGTGCCTCGGCTGGGGCGCTCGGTGGGGTGGGCTGAACAGCAGCAGGCCTTTCTGGGGGCACAGCCTGGGGCTGGGCCAGGGCAGTGTGCCCTTGGACACTGAGTCTGTGCACAGTGGCCCTGTGGCCTGGAGCAAGAGGTGGTTGGTGGGTGGCTCCTGGGCAGAGCTGAGCAGCAGCCAGCGGGACCAGGGGTGCACGGAGCTGCGGTCCCAAGGGGCAAGGGGAGAGACAAAGGAAATGAGGGGAGAGAGGGAGAGAAGGAGACAGGAGGTAGGGAGAGAGTGAATGAGAGGCGCGGGGAGGAGAGAGAGAGGGGTCAGAAGGAGAGAGAGACTGAGCGCCCTTTGCTCAGCTGGAGCCTCCTGGGACAACCCACACAGGAGGGCAGCACCCCAGCCCCCGGTGTGCATTCACCCAGTTCTGATCTTGGCCCAGCCCCTCCCCAGCTGTGCAACCCTGGGTGTGGGACTCGACCTCTCTGAACCTCAGTTTCCTCATCTGGAATAAGAGGACAGGAGCTCTCCGCTGTGGGCTGTTGTAAGAGACAAGGGGGTCACCCATGGAGAGTGACGGCAGACAGCTCTCCCTGGACTGTCCCTCACCGATCCAACCCGGTCTGGAAGGGGCTGGCCCCAGGGGCTTCCCCACCCTGCAACACGGGTCTGTTGAAACCACCTTTTTCTTAAGCCTGTTCCCGCCGGGTCCGTGTCTGTGAGCTCCTTGAGAGTACAGACCACCTCTAGCGTTACCTAAGTGCCAATCGCACAGTCTGCGCATAGCAGGTACTCATGCCCTCACGGCGAAGGGGTGATTTAGCGAGTTTCTGCCATCATTCTAATTACGTGCCTGTTTGAGAGGCAGACTCCTAATGTTTCCCCCCAGTAATTCCGGTTTCCTGCCAGAGACAATAGTGTGTCTTCATCCCAAACAGGTGAGACTGGGTCCTTTGGAATTCCCTACAGGAGTCCAGCCCCAGGCAGTGTTTCCCACCTGGCCAGCCCCAACAAGCCAGAGAACGTTCCTAGCGATATAATGAAGCATGTGTTAATAACCCTTCAAGAAAAGCTCTGGGTTCTGCTTCTCTCTGGGCTCAGCAACAAACAGCAAAGGCAGCTGGCACGGCCAAGGAGGCTCTGCTTCCCTCCAGCTACCTGCCTGGCCACCACCCTGTCCCCAGCAAGGGGAATTACCACCTTGCAGAGCTTCCACTGCAAAACACAAACACCTGGTTGCCTGGGCAGCACCTTGCCAGGGTGACGCGATCCAGATGGTCCCTTGAGAAACTGCTGGGTTGCCATGGAAACAGAATTGCTGCTGCTCCAGCCAGGAGCCCTGGATTCTAGATCTGCCGGACCCCACGCTTAGAGAAGTGAAGTGATTTGCACAGAGTCACACAGCAAGTAGGTTTCAGAGCCTGGACTGCAAAGCAAGACTTAATAATCAGAACTATCGTGTGTGGGGCTGTTATGAGATGACGGTTTGTGTTATGTCGTTAGTGCCTGTCATCTTATAAGAGACTGGGAGACAAGGCCAGAGTCACATATAGCATGGAAGTGATGGAGCTGAGCTGAGCCCACGTCAGCCTGATCCTGAAGCCCGAGCTCGGACCCCTGCCCTAGGCTGCCCCCCACTCTGGTTTCCAGCCCTGGGCTCTACCTGTCCTGAGACCAGCCCTATCCCAGAAGCTAGTTGGCCCTGACTCCAGGGCCTCTGGAAGGGTGGAAGCGAGGAGGGGCAGGTGCCCCCACGCCTTCGCTCTGCTGTGCACGCTGGCCTGGCAGCTCACACGGGGCAAGAGGACAGGGGTCTGTCGGCCTGGCCCTTCCTCCCTGCCCCCACGTGCCAGATGGGCCCTGGGGACAGGCAAGGGGCACACTCACAGTGAGTCTGACCCGAGGGAGGGAGGAGGAGAAGGAGCACCGTCCTAGGACTTGAGGCAGGCCCAGGTCCACGCCCCTCCTCCCCACTCTCTTGCTTCTTTCTTTTTTTCTTGAGACTCAAGGATCTAAACATCCATCCACCCAGAGCCACATATCCAACTCACCCCTTGCCTCGTTACACAAAGGATTCGAGCTACTCTGGGCAAGTGAGTGAACCTCTTTGAGTGTCAGTCTCCCAATCCGCAGAATGGGTTGCTTTGGGTTGTCGCGAGGATCAGTGCTGAGGTTCATTAAACACCCAGTGCAGTGCCTGGCTTCACGTGAAGCTCCATACTTTATAAGATACTTTAAATGTTCCTTTCTCTTCCTCCTACCACTTTGGGAAAGGTTCCTGGGAAGACTTGATTGAGACAGAGGCCCTCTAACTTCCCCTGCCCAGGACACACACAGGGTGCTGCAAGCCCCATCCCGCCTCCCTTGGCCAGCTCTCCCCTCTCCACCCTGGCAGGCCGCCTGCCTCCCCAACGGGGCTCAGCCTCCTCTTCTCGGGGGCTTGGGGGAAGATGTGTTCTTAACCCTGTCTAAACCTCTGCTGTCTTGGAGACTCCATTTAAACCTCTATTGCTAACCCTGCCCAAATTAATGGGGTCACACTCATCTGCTACCCTCTGGGAGGTGGCGTGGCTGGTAGTTACCTTGACCCTATCTACACATACAGGTCCCATATTTTGCAGACTCCGGGTTCTGTGCCGCCTCCAGGTATGAAAGTCAACCCAAGAGAGTCTGGATGTCAACACATTGGAATAAAATTGCTAACACATACACAGCACTTGCTATATCAGGCCCCGTTCTAAGCATTGTATATATGTTAATTCACTAAATGCCTACGATGGAGGCATTTTTATGACCTCTTTTTATCAAATGAGGAAACCATGGCACAGAGAGGTTCAGTGACTCTCCCAAGGTCACACAGCTGGAGAGTGGAGGGCTGGGTGAGATGCACACTCAGGCAGGCTGCTCCAGAGTCCACGCTTTCACCCACTGCTCTTCTCTACAAAGCAGTGAAGGGTTTCTGGACAAAATATTTGAAACTGAGGCTCTCTGCTACTCATCATCCACGGGACTGTGACTGTTGAATGAGCTCAAAGATGGGAGAGTCCTTAACCTGCCACCAAGGACAAATCATTGCCGAATACCTAATACCGCCCCCTGCAAGCAAGGCAGGTGACCTTGACTGCCCTGGAGTCATCAACATGTCTTTCCCAGGCTCCATTTTAACCTCTTCATAGACAGCAGGGGGTAACTGATGGCTTTGGGGTTGGATATTCTTGTCTGAATCACATCACAAATTTTGCTCTTTTTGGCAAGGTAGCCCCAGTCGAATTACTTAATCTTTCTAAATCTCAAGTTTCCTCACCTGTAAAAGGGGGTAGATGTGAGTACCTTGGGTCATGTGGCATAAGTGAGTTCCTGGATGCTCAATGCAGAGTCTATTAGAAAGAAAATGCTGACCAAATGTCGGCCGTATCATGATTGAAAGGTGCTAGAAATTAGCTTTTTTCCTAATCCAGACGCCCTTCCCTGCCCTGTCCTGGCTGTGTCCATCTAAATAGGCAAGACGGATGATACCCACGCCATCGTTAACGCCTGTCTGTCTGTCTAACCCAGAAGGTATTTACAAGGCTGTGGCTGGCAACGCTTGCTAAGAAAGTTCCACAACCAACCCCCCAACCCCCACCTTCTGCCAAGGCCCTGCTCCATTTCACTCTCACGCCCTCGAATCCCCTTAAATCCCTCCTCTGGGGGCAAGAGTGCTAAGCTCCATCTTAAAACCAAAGCTCTGGCTTCCTTAATCCTCTTACCTGGCTCTTTCCTCTGCAGAATTAATTGCTGCCGATGGCTTTATTAACTTCTCAGATGCCACGGCATCCTCAGGGCATCCTGGGTAGGTGGGGTGGGGGGAGGGTTGGGTAGGATCTCCGTCCTGCATGCACCTTGGGGTTGGGCAGCTGGAGGGAGACACGGGAAGGCCAGAAAGGCAGCACTGTGCCTGCAGGGTGATGACCCTGCGGCCCCGCATCTGCAGAGATGCTGTTCCAGCTCTGCCCTGGCGACCTGTAGAGAAGCAGGGATGGCCTGGCCCGGGCTCTAGGCCCACTTCGGCACCGGCTGAGACCCCTTCCCTACCTCTCATAGCCTCAGTTTCTATCTTAAAATGGGAACCAGCCCGCCTTAGGGATTTACGGGCTGCACGTGGAAGGCGGGGGAAGGGCTGTGCGGTGTGCAGGGCTGCCGTCGTCTCCCACCCACGGAGCGCGAGCACTCGCTCAGTTCACACCACGAGAGCAGGGACTGTCTGCACGTATGTGTGTTCGTAGGCCCTGTGTCAGCGTGGGGCGGGCCCGCTGCAAGAAGCTAATCATTCCTTGCCCTTGCAATTCCAGTTTAAGTGCTGTTTATTTTGAGAGGCATTCTGACACCCATGGCCTCATCATTCTTCCTGCAGCCACCGAGGAGGAGAAACGGTGCAGGTGCATCAGACCGAGGAAGAAACGAACGCTGGCAGGCGCAGCCTACCCAGACCCCGGGACCCTCATCAGGACTGGGCTCTTTGCCTAGAGCATCCTCAGGTGTGGACTAGGCAACACGGCCCACGGGATGGCTCAGGGGGACATGGGTCCCAGGGTGCTACAAACCATCGTGACATCAGCCGTCTTCCCATCTCTGAGATGTATTTGTAAGAGGAGGGTTTCAGTTTGGTGCTCACCGGCCTTTAAACCTTTCCTAAACCCCTCACCTCCCTTTTTAACTGGCAGAGAACTGGCCCAGCCTCCAGCCGTTGGGCAGGCACCTGTAGCTGACAGGGCATGATTTCCATTGTCTTTGTCTTGCCAGTTTCTGAATGGCGCAAGGGAGACCGGCCTACCGTTCATGGCAGCAATACAAATTTCCTTGTAAAAGTACTAAGAATACAATAGTAATATGAGTGGGACTGGGGTGTGGCAGCAGCGATGAGGGTGGGATGCCCACGACAGACGCGTGCAAAGCGGCTTGTTGCTGTGGGCGCTGCGGGTGCTTCCTCCACGCACCCTCCGCTTACTGCGTGCACCGGGACTCCGCCCGGGCATTTTCTGCCCTCACGCAGAGCTAAGTCGTGTGAGGGTTCGTCCACCCCCACCCCAAGCAGCCCTCAACCGATAACGGTGGAAAGATGGTAGGGAAATACCTCCACCTCCTCCTCGTCTCTTCGGCAGCCAGCGAAGGGGCATGTTCTAGCTGCCAGTGTCCCCGCAGGACTGAGCCCTGGGTGCCCACTCTTTGCACTGACTGCCTTCCCTTCCCCATCTCACTCCTCACTTCTCTACTGGTGTTCTCTGGGATCCTGCTAAAGCCATGACTTGCACTGGCATCTGCACTGCGGGTGTGCGTGTGGGGGACCCAGGCGCAGACACACGTCACCTGGTTGCAATGCCTCCAGCAGCCTCCCCCGCCACAGCCCTCCTTACGCCCCACCCCTGCTCACTTAGCAGATCCCCTGTCCCAATCGGGTGGCAGGGGATGTGTGTGTGTGTGTGTGTGTGTGTGTGTGTGTGTGTGTGTGTGTGTCTTCCAAGCTGGGGCTCTGGACTTCGGCTGCTGAGGGTCTGGGTGAGAGAAGCAGGACCATTTTGAGAGAGGTCTACCCCGGGCTGCCCTCTCATTTTGGACAGGCCTGGGAAGCAGATGCCCACTGGTTGGGCCCTGGGTGTCCACGCACACCCCAGTTCTGTGTGTGTGTGGTGGGGGCAGGCAGGCATGAGCTAATCCTGCAGATGAGAGGGAGATGGGGAGAGTGGCCTCCCAGCACGCAGAGGCCTGTCCCCCGGGGCTCTTGGGGAACCAGAGAGGGCTGTGCCAGGGAAACCGCTGAGCCAGCCAGGAGCAGAGAGCTCTCTCGTCTCACTCCACCGCTGCCAAACCCAACCGAACTCTGAAGAAACCCACAACCATCGCAGCTTCTGCCTAAAAACAGAACACGTGTGTCCCCTGCAGCAAATGTGGGAGATAAAGCAAAGTGTCACCCGCGTCCCCATCCAGACAGATCCATTACTTACAAGCTGGCATTGCGGTATATTCCCTTCTGTTTTCTGTGCCTACATACACGTGCGTTTTGTTTTTGCACCTGGCTGAGATCATAGTGAGTATACCACTTTTTTTGCCCTTCTAACAATTTATATTATGACATAAGCATTTCCACGTAGTAATAATTCTTTGGAGACCTTCTTTTTCATGGCCATAGAGAAGCCATTGAAATACCCAGCTCGCTTTTCCTGGGCCGGGAAGTTGTTTCCACATTTGCCCTCTCTCACTCTGGGTGTGGCACGGCCCCTCCCCACTGCTTTCTCCTGGCACCCCAGAGACCATCACAGCCGCCCCTCCCCCAATTCCTTGGCCTGGGAACACTGTGTCCACAAATCCTGTTATGTGGGCTCCTCCCACCGTCCCTTCTCTCCAAGAGCAGAGTGAGGCCATCGGATCCCAGCCTCATCCCTCAGGGAGCTGGGGGAGGGGAGGAGAGCCAGGGCCACCGGCCCAGAACAACCCACCCCTCGGGCTCACTCAGGGTCACTTGGAGCGGGGTGGTTCCCTGTGCTCCGGATCTGACCGTCCTGGAAACAAATCCTGCTTCCGGCACCAGAAGCCACGAGATCTGGGTCTGTCTCTTCTCTCTCAGAGCCTCAGTTTCCTCCTCTACAAATGGGCATGCTGATAAGGGACCCACTGGCCTCTCCCACAGCAGCAAATTGGCAGGAGGTGGGCGCGTGAACAGGTTTCACCCCCTAAACAGATCTGATGGCAGTCAGTTCCCGGGGGCCAGTGATGAAAGCCAGAGCCCTCTGTGGGGGAAGTGACCTGGAGCCGTGGAGACAGCCCAGCAGGAGGAAGGAAGCCAAGTCCCTCCCCCACATCCCAGCTCTGCTGAGCTCAGACATGGGGGTGGAGGCTGGTGTCCAGGAGGAAGTCTGTCCCTGGCCTTGAAAAGGTGCCCCAGCCTGCCAGGCGGCCTGGTATTTCAAGGGCAAGGGCCCGCCCGCCTGCTGTCTCTGGGGAGCCGGCAGCCGTTAACAAATCCCCTGCAATTTGCACCCACCAATCCCGCCTGCTCACTGGGCGGCCGTGAGCCGTTTTTCACGCGGAGCTGCGCACAGCTTTGTCTTAGAGAGACAGCTCTGGCAGGGTGTCCCTGAATGAGGCCATTTGTCCTCCCTGGTGACGGGAAGGCGGCTGCACGCTCTGGGGCGGGCAGAGGCAGAGAGGGGTGGAGAGCAGCCATGGGGGAAGCACGAAGGTGGAGATCGGAGTCAAGCCACCAAGAGAGACCAGGAATGTCCCCACCACCGTGGGCTCTGAGAATCCCCCATTCAGCCAGGTGGAAGGAAGCAAGGGGGCCTGCTTTCAGAGACAGAGAAACAGTGGGCTTATGACCCGTCTTCCCCCGGCTTACGGAGTCCCTGGGTAGAAGAGGTAGAAATGATCTGACTGGCTTCTGACAAAGGTGGGACACTCACTCCAGGGCCACTGGGGTCAGGGTCATTCTCTGAGCTCTGGGGCCACTGCACAGGTTGCTATAGAAGCCCCTGGGATTGAGAGCTCTAGTGAAGTACCCGGCCTCTCCCCAGCCCCTCTTCTCCATGAGCCACGAGCCACGGGCAGGGAGGGCAAGGCAGGGGCCCATCACATTCCTAATTCTTCACCTCCCAGGCTGGCTGGGGTCCTAGGGCATGTCTTAGTCCCTCTTCTGTGATCTGCTGACATTCCCCACGGCTGTAGGCTCCTCTGGGGACTGTCAGCACATCAGGAAAACCAGACCGAGCAGATGTGTGTGCACACAAAGCAAGTGATCCTCTTTGCTTGGGTCCTGGGGCTCAGGCTGCTGTGTTGAGACGTGAGGTGAGAAACGCGCACATCCACAGGGCTGGTTTCCAAGTGTGGGAAATGCGATGGGTGTACAACAAGGGGGGGGCGGGGAGGGCACAGCACCTGTGCAACAGGTTAGCACTCGACAGTGCAATTTCCCAAGGAGCAAATGTTTGAAACTAATATGCATTTTTAAAAAACCACTGAGCAGTTGGATCTCAGACATCCACAGCCAGTCTGTGCGCTCTGACAACCACCCTCCACTTATCCCTAAGGAAGGCTGGCCTCTCCCTTGGTGCGGGCAGGGGCTGCCTTTTCCAGCCCTGACCACTCTAGACAGCACCACCATCCCTTTTCCGAACGCCTGCTGGAGGCCTCTCTCAGGCTGCCCTGGGCAAGCCCCAGTCCCTCGCGCACCTGCTGCTCTCTCAACATTTGACTGCCAGCAGCACCCGGATGAGGGTCCAGAGTCGTCACCGGCCCACCTCAGGGGTCAGGAAGGGTGCTCAGAGAGGCAGGGGCCCTCAGGCGCTCCTGTTTCTGCTCCTGCCTCCTGGGACTTGGGGCAGGTCCTCCCCTTATCTGGGCCCTGGGTCGCATTCCGTATCCTATTACTGTAACATGCTACTGCTGCTCATCCGGGTCAGCTAAGGAGACAGATTTCTTCAAGCCTGGACAGTCACTGAGGCATGCAGATGGCTTTTGGGGACCTCGACATGGCGACTGCCTGGTGCCTGGTGCCCACGTCTCCAGCAAGCATGGGACTGCTCGGTGCTGAGGACGCTGACATGTCACTGCTGCCTGCCAAGTCGCTGAGGGCTGGCGCTGCGGGTGGGGGCGGGGGCATGCTCCGTTCTGGGGACAACCAGGGGAGCACCAAGGTGCAGAGCCGGGCAGGTGACCTTCGGAACTGAGGTGGAGGAGGAAGCCTGGCGAGGAGGAGGGGCCTGCCTGCGCGCGTGCGCGTGCTCCCGTGCGCGCGCACCGAGGCTAAAGGCTGCACCAGAACAAAGAGCTGGGGGCTGGGCAGCCGGGCCGCGTGGAGCCGCCTGCCTGGCGGTGCTGCAGGGGCTGCGTGCGCTCCCTCCCGCGCTCTCCCCGGACACGCGCGCGCACGCGCGCACACACACGCACGCCCCTGCTCCACGGCGGCTCACCGCCAGCTCTCCTGACAAAGCCCGGCTCCAAGCTCGCTGGCTGCATGATCTCATCCCGGCCGGCCTGGCCTCCCGACTAGGCAGACAGACAGGGGGACCGGGCGGCAGCGGGGACAGCCACATACACACAGCAAACGCAGCCACACATACACATACATAGCCACGTACTACCACACATGCACACACGTACACAGCCACACGTACCACACACAGACGTGCACACCCCCCCACACCCCCCCCCACTACCCAGGGTCTGAGATACAGAGAAGCCATGGGAAGCTAGGGACGGACAAGGGCAGTAGGCAGGGGAGGGACAGACAGACAGACGTGCAGACACCAGAGACCTCAGAGGGAAAGGCGAGGGAGAGACCGGGGGTGGGGAGTTGCACAAGCAAGTCAGGCAGACAGGCAAAGACGGGAGGGTGGAGAGCAGCGCAGGGTGGCCGTGGAGTGGGGCGAGTTCTAGAACTGCAGAGGCCTTGCTGGGAACAGGCTGTGCCCAGGGGCAGGGTCCCTGTGGGTCACCCACCCACCCACAGAGCCCAGGGGGTAGAGACCGGTGGGAAGCAGCCTCCTGGGGCAGAAGAGGCCTTAGGGAGGCAGGGAGCCCTGCTGGGGAAGAGAAGGCCGGAAGGTGATGTTTACTTGGCACCCACTGTGCGCCAGGTATCCACTGGCCCCTTGCCCTCCCATGGTTAGGGGATGTCATTCAGTCCTCACAGGCAGCCCGCGAGGAAGGCCCCCAAGCTGTCTTCACCACAGCTCTGAGAGGTGGGCAGCTGGAGCCACCTCTGGAACTCGGGGTCACAGCCCGGCTTCCTGCGGCCTCCACCCCTCTCACAGCCCAGCCTGCCCCTGGCAGGCCCTTCACCCCTCAAATAAAACCAGCAGCTGGAGCCTCCCCCCGCAGTCTGGATCCCTGCCTTTCCAGAAGACAGCCAAGCAGAGGGCCGGCTGGGGTCCTGAGAGCCCTGAGGCCCTACTTCTGCAGGGACAGCTTGTGAACGGCGGTCAGCCACAGCTGTCGGTGCTGACAGGGCTTGGCTCCTAGCGAGGACATTCAAGTGATGGCCAAGCCACAGGCACTGCTGTGCCTCGGTGCTCTCGGCTGCAGGGGGTATGCTGAGAGGGCCTCTCGCGGGCCCGGGGAGCGTCATGTAACTTAACAGACACATGCATGGGAAAGGGCTCCATGAACTGCAGCTGGAGGAAAGAACGAATCCCTTGTTTGGGGAGAAGCAGCGATGCTGCAGATGCAGCTCAGAACCCAGAGCCTTGCTGGCGACGCCTGAGTGATGTGCAGGGCCAGCCCAAACAGAAGCGGAGCGGCTTCCCAGACCCTGGGCCAGGAGAACAGAGGCCTCCGGCCAGCCCCAGAGTCAGCTGTGATGGAGTAAGCAGAACCCTTGGCCTGCAGCCCAGAGGCTACGAGTTCAAGTTCCAGCTCCATCACTTATGCGCTGGGTGACCTCAGGCAAGTCACAGGACCTCTCTGAACTTCGGTTTCATCATCCATTAATGTACATAGTACCCTGTGTCTCACAAAGCTGGGCGTTGCCACAAAACATAGGAGAACACCCAGCACATGCTAGCAGGGCAGGGGCTTAAGTGACCCCCCGAGGGAGGGGCTGCATAGGGACCTGAGCCTCTCCGCCTCCACTGGGTTTTCCTTCTGCCTCTCTGGCCACGCTTTCTCTGCTTTGGTTTTGCCTTTTAAATATCCCTTTCTTTCCACTCCACTCCTCTCTTGTCTTCCTGGTCCAGCCGCCATCCTCCTCACATCCTCTCCCGGTGATTTGCCAACTGGCCCCTATATCCAGGCTGTCCCCCACCCCCTGTGCAATCTGTTCTTTTGCAGCTAGAACAGTCTTCATAAAATGAAACTACAGCCATGTTCCCATTACTCTCAGGGCAAAGACCACTGCCTTCAAGACAGGCCCTGCATGTTCAGCTGCTGCTGACTTCTCTGGGCCTCAGCTCTGCCATGTAACCTCTGCCTCTAGGCTCCAGATCCACTGCCTTTCTCTTAGTTCTGTCAAAAAGCCACACTCCCCTTCTACCTCAGGACCTTTGCACAGGCTACTCCCTTTACCTGCGAGATAGCTCTTCCCTTTCTTCACTTACTCAACTCTTACTCAAACTCTGGGTCTAAAGGAAGCCTTCCTCCACCCCAGGGTGGTCTGCCCCCACCAACACACCCGTGGCACCCTTGTCTTTTTCTTCAAGGCACTTATCATGGCTTGAACTTACACACACTCATGCACACATACACACCTGCAATTATTTGATCAATGTTTTTTCTCTCCCTCTCCACCAGGAGTCAGGAAACTACAGGCTATCACTTGTTTTCATAACTAAAGGTTTACTGGAACTTGCCATAGCCATTCCTTTATGTATTGTCTGTGGCTGCTGTCCTAGAGCCCACAAGGCCTTATATGTACGCCGTCGGGCCCTTTACAGAGAAAGTTTGCTCACCCCTGCTCTAGCCTGTACGTTTACGGCGGCGGGACCCTTTCTGTATTGCTCCTGCTCGTAACCTCAGCCCCGGCCAGGCCAGCACAGAACAGACACTTGAGAGATGCACACTTCTTTGATAAGTTATGATTTTTACCTCGTCAAAACTGTATTGACTTAAGTTATTATTAAAACTGCAGATTCCATCAGGAATAGATGTCCCTGGTAAGATTCCAAGACCGTTTTCTGGAAGCAGTTCAATACAATAGCGATATCCCGACACAGGCTGGCATGTCAAGAGTTTCAGAGCAGCTATTGGCTAATGGGACCGTCACACTCCCCTCTGTAACTGCAGCATTACCTGCGTGCACGGGCCGTAAAGGTACACGGGAAGAAGCGTAAACCCGCGTTCAAGAGATCATAAATTGAGTAGATTTACGGAAACGCATCGCGAGATATCCTTTAAAGGCGTTCATGAAGGCTGTTTCTATATACACTCCAAAGAACTGATTGACGAATTCAGTGAAAGTGTCTGTTTTATTGTTACACAGAGGAAATAACTAGGTTTTTTTTCTTTTTCAACTACTTGTTCTGACTCAGTAAAGAATGTTAATAATACCCAGACACGGTGCTAGGCACTTTTTATGTATTTCTAGAACTCACGACAAACCCCTGCAAGAGCAGGTCTCATTATCATTCCTGCCTTCCCAAGGAGATAAACTGAGGCTCAGAGACCACACGCTCGGCAAGCGACAGGACTAGAGAATCACAGGTCTGTCTGGCTGAAAGCTAGCACGGCACCTGCTGCCTAAGCAAGGCTGTAGGGATGGTGGCAAATGTAAAACCGGATCTTTAATGTGCTCGAAGCCCTCACGGACAGGACGCTGCCTCGAGCCTTTGTGGCCCATTTCTCACGGAGTGAGGAGGTCCCGTGCCATGACAAAGCTGCAATGGAGAATATATGCAGAGCAGGCTTTTAAGAACCCTGAATATACTGATTCCTTTTTCATTTTAATTTTGTGTTTGATTTTAACTAACTTTTTTAAATGAATGAATGAGTACCGTAGAGTGTAAAGGTTAAAAATGCTGACTCCGGAGTACAGGCCTGGACTTAAATCCCGGCTCTGTGACTTTTCAGCTGTGTGACCTTGGGAAATCTCTCCAGTGTCTCTGAGCCTCAGTTTCCTCATCTGTGAAATGGGGATGATCACAGTGCTTATGCCCTAGGGGTCACTGTGGTGATGGAATGAGACAGTCATGTCCTGCTTTTAGCACAGTGCCTATTACTGGGGTGTGGTGTGCCTTAGGATCCTTGCCAGCCCTGAGGTGCCCCCTGGGGCAAGCACACTCCCTGGGAGAGACCCAGGGAGGCGCCCCACCTGTGGGCTCCAGAGCCTGGTGGGTGAGCTTCCATCCTAGACGAACGGAAGCACCAGCTGGCAGGACAGCTCTGGTTTAGGGTCTGGCTTCCCTCCCCTCCTCCCAATGACACCCGTGCAGCTCCCAATGACACCTACCGGCAGACTTTGGAGTGAACTTGTCTCGGTTTGCAGCACACACAGCCAGCAGTCTGTAGCCGAGGTCCAGGTCGAACCCCTGCTGGGCTGCCACCCGACTGACCACCTGCCGGCAAGAGGGGAGAAGGGCGGGGTGAGTGACTGCCTTCACAAAGCCGCCGGCTCAGAGTGGGTGGGCAGGCCCGTTTTGCATGTGACACAGGTGAGGTGGGCGGGCTATGGCAGAGCTGGGATTGCACTGTGTCTTGTTCAGTCGCTCAGCAAACACTTTTAAACACCTCTTCTGTGCCAGGCCCTGGATGTCTGTCTCTGTCCTCAGGGGTTTTCCACTCTCCTGATGGGCCCAACTCCAACCCCATAGACCCTGCTGCTTTCAAGGGCTCAAATTCAGCCATGTTCTAGAAGTCGGGATGCCGTTCCACCATCTTTAGGATGGACCCAGGCCAGGGTCTCTGTTCCTCCTGCGTGGCTCTTCAATCTCCCTTCCAAGTCTGAGCCCCCAGGAATTCTCCCGCCCGGCCCCCACCCCTCGCTGAGCTCCTGCACCCACTGTTGTGAGGCGCTTGCTGCCCCTTGCCACTCCCAGGGGCATCGGCATCCCATGGGGGCCTGTTAGAAATGCAGACTCTCCGGCTTAGCCCTGCCCCTCCTGAGTCCACATCCGCACCCGGCACGAAGCACTGATTTAGAACCCGCTGCTTCCCATGGAGCTTCGGGGCAGAGCTGCCCAGTGACTGCTAAGGCTCCCTGCACGGGGCAGACACTCGCAATGCGGCTCCGTGTGTGGCTCCATGCCAAGCACCCTGCGGCCCCTCAAACCCCAGCCTGGAAACTGCAGGACTCCCGCGCTCGGCCTGGGGTCTGTCTCCAGCGCCACGCCCAGCTCCACACAGGGAGCTTCCGTGAGAGAAGGGGAGCATTTAGGGCCCCAAGGTCCCGCCTGTCTCCTAGTGAATCTCACAAGCAGGAGCTAAAGGGGCGAGAGACGGGGGACTGGGAGGACCGTCAGTCCCCGAGGAGGCAATGTGGGCCCGGGGTGCTCCAGGGCCCCCAAATGGCTCTGTAGGCCCATGCCCATCTGGCTTCGCTCCATCCCTACCATTCCCAGGTATTCTGAAACTGCCAGGTCTGCTCCCTCCCACCCGCCTTCCTCATTAACAGCAGCAGAATAAGCTTTCCTTATTAGGAAGGAAGGACCTTGGAAAATGGAGTTTAGAAAGCAGCTGGGCGGCCATGACTGAGCGGGAAGGAAGCACACCCAGATGTGGCGGGCTGGTGCTTCTCAGACAGCCTGCGGGGACCACCTGCTCTAGAGGCGAGGGGCCTCCGGCTGCCAGGGGTTCGGCCTGGCCCCTGGATCTGTCAGAACAGCTCCCCATTACCTGCTTAGTATCTTAGGGGCTTGTTACAGGGCACTGGGGCTAAAAGGGGTGGGAAAACCTCCTCATTTACCTACAAACACTGGAGGCCCAGAGAGCGTCACAGGTTGAATCAGAGAGGAGCCAACGGATTCCCTTCCCCAAGACCACCACTGACTCTTGGAATGGGGCCCAGGGCCCTCCCCGTAGGTCCCCTCCTGGGAGTTCCCTGTGCAGGGCTAATGTCTGAGCCTGGCCGGGAGGAAAAAGGACATTGTCACGTTAGGATGTTTGCTCAGTGTCTGTGCTGCAAACAGAAGCCCCTGGCACAGAAATCGTCCACTTTCCCGGGGCCTCTTTCCCATGGGCTCTACTTGTCCCTCTACATGTTCCAGAGTCACAGGGCCACCCCAGGGCAGGGGCATCCTATCAGTCTCACTGGCCAAGTAGAAAAACCCAGGTCCCTAACTCTTCATGGCCTGTTGATTTTTTCTCTGGAGTGAGGAGGAAGGTTCTGGGCTGGAGAGGCCGCTGGCCTCAGATGTGGACTCTGGTGCCCTCCCTCCCTCTTTGGCAGGAGGGCCGCGGGGTGGGTGCCAGCGAGCACAGATGGCCCGCGTGGACGGTGCGGCGGTGAGGCTGCTGTCTGTGGGAAACGGTGATGCTCACCCGCGGTGTAATGCAGTGCCGGCTCCCAGGCGGGAGGGAAGCGTAAATGCTGTGTCCGCACCAAAGTGCCAGATTCTCGAAGCGGCACCGCGAGGTGGGTATTATTATTATCTCTGCTTCACAGATGAGAAAACTGAGGTTGAGTAACAGCTCAAAGCTCTTCAGTGACAGAGCCAGGATGGGATTTCCATGCGGGTGAAAAGTCTGTGCTCTTTCCACGATACGGCTGCTTTTTCAGCCCACAAAGGGTTAAGGCCGTAACTTCCAACCTTCATGGAGGACCCTCAGGCCCTGGTTCAGGGCAGGAAGGCAAAAGTCCTTGTGTTTGGCCAATAGTGGCTAGTCCTGTTGCTCTGGTATTTGAAAAAAATACTAGCTAAATTGAGCAAGAAGGGCTGATGCTGTGTGCAGGCTGCAAGGGCCAAGGGTGAGGGGCGGGGTGGTGGAGGAGCAGGGAGTGTCTGCTTGTCACTGAGTCCCCTGAACCCAAGATTTCAGAAGGGTCACTGGCTCCAGCAGCCTCCTTTCACTGATGAGGAAGCCGAGGCCCAGAGAGGGCAGAACCTTGCTCAAGGTCACACAGCACAGGCGTGGCAGAGTGAGCTAAGCAGAACCCCGGGACCCTAGAGTGCCTCATGTACTGCTACCCCATTGGCTTCCTCCGACCCAGCCTGAAGACCCCTGGGAAAGCCCTGTGAGATGGGGTTTGACTGGCAGAGGTGGAGGGAGTGGGCTCAGTTGAGCACCTTGTTTTTCAGAGAGGCTGCTGCCACCCCAGTGGGCATGGCGCTGTTCCTGAAGGTCTCATGGGGTGCGAAGACCCCTCCCTGAGAAAGGTGAGCGGCCATGGCGCTGCTGCCCTCTGCTGGCTGCCCAGGCCCCGCTGCCTCCGCTCGCTGGCTTGGCTGTCAGACACCAGACCCTGGGAGCCAGGGGGACCTCATGGGTCAGGGAGTCCCACCCTCATGCCGCAGAGAGGGAAACTAAAGTCTAGAGACAAGACAAGATGGGGGACTTGCTCGAGGTCATGTGTCAAATGACCTTTATGGGACTGTGTTGCCCTGAAACGCGGTCAGCCTGTGGCCACAAGCAGGACAGGCTGTCTCGGGGACACTGGAGAAGGGGCTTCTGTTCCGGCAGGGGAGGCACCCGACAGGCCTTTCTGACTGTGACATCCTCTGAGGCTGGGGAACTCCTCCTTGAAGAGACGAGGCTGAGGGCTGCCGACGTGCACTTGCCGACCCCCACTCTGCACGGGCCACTTGAGCACATCACCAGAGCGTTCCGCCTTCGGGGAGGAAGAACACCCAAGTCTAGAGGGCCCCGAGGTGTGCCGCCAGGAAGCACCCCATTCTGGAGAGGAGGGGTGGCCCAGGGCTGCCGCGGGCCTCGGGCAGGGCTGTGGGGCTCCGGTGCTACCCTCTGAAGTCCCAGGGTGTGACGGGGAGGTGGGGCAGGGCCCGGCCCAGGTCCCGCGCCTGTCACTTTAATTGTGCCTGAGCTACTTAGAAGCCGGTATGGCAAAAATGTGTCCATTTGCTGCCTGAGGCTAAGTGGTTTTTAATTTATATCCTCAAAGTAAGCCGGATCCAGAGGAATTTGGAATTTGTTCCCAGAGGTCACCTAGGGGATTGCAGCAACCTGGAGCACTCAGGCTGCCACCTGGACGGGGAGGGGTGCACGTGCGTGTGTGTGTACCCGTGTGTGTGTGTGTGTGTGTGTGTGTGTGTGTGTGCGCGCGCGCGCGCGCGCGCGCTGGGGAGTGGAGGTCAGCCGTTTGCCCAGCCAGGGTCTCCGCCCTGCCCCATCCTGTCCCTCCCTATGGAGCAGGGCTGAGGTGGAGGATGCCCAGGGAAGGGGGCACTGGCAACAGGGCCCGGGGGGCTTCTGGGGCTCAGTGACAACAGCCTGAAACTGGGGTAAGCTGCTCCCCTTGGTTGCCTTGTTTATCAAATGAGATGGTGATCAGCTGGGCCAGTGGCTCATGCCTGTAATCCCAGCTCTTTGGGAGGTCGAGGCAGGAGAACTGCTTGAGGCCAGGAGTTCAAGACCAAACTGGGCAACACAGTAAGACCCCACCTCTACCGAAAAATTAAAAAATTAGCCAGTTGTGGTGGCACATGCCTGTGGTTTCAGGTACTTGAGAGGCTGAAGCAGGAGGATCACTTGAGCCCAAGAGTTTGAGGTTGCAGTGAGCTATGATGGCACCACTACACTCCAGACTGGGTGACAGAGCGAGCCCCTGCCCACTGTGAAGGGTCTTCATAAGGATCCCAGGAAACAGTGCCTGGGAAAATACTTTGGGCACTGAGGGTGTCTTCTAGGACCACCCCTGCCAGCCCCTTCCTGCCACTGGCTCTACTGATCTCTAAGGCACAAGTGGACTCGGGTCTCTGCAGTTGCAGCGGGTGGGTCAAGGGTCCCTTTCTGACAAAGCAGCGGGCTAGAGAGGTGGGGGGTAAAACCTGGCCATTCCACCAAGCGTGTGCCCCCCACTGGGCCCAGGAGGCGCTGTGCCTCTGTGCACAGTTTCCCCACCTGGAGAGCCACGGCCTCCTCTCTGTCCCGTCAGATCCCAGGGTCCTCCCTGGGCTCCCCGTAATCCCTCCGTCGACACTCCCCTTCAGAGCTCTCATCCTCACACAACCAAACCCCACTACTCTCCTGCTTACGACCCTGCAGGGCTCCCCACTGCCCTCCAAATAATGTCCAGTAATGTCCAAATTCTGCTCGTGTGGCCTGCAGGCCCTGCGTTAGCTGCTCGCTGCTTACCGTCTTCCTCACCTAGGCTGCAGCCACCCGAGCCTTCTTTCTGTTCCTTGAGCAGATAGAGCCCCAGGGCCTTTGCACTAGCAGTTCCCTCTGCCTGGAACGTGCTTCTCTCTCATCCTCCCAAGGGAGTCACCCCCTCAGCAGACTTTCCTGACCTATACCCTGCCCTTTCTCCCAGGGCCCTGCTATGTGTCCTAATTTGCTCCTTGAGAGTGACCCCTTGGTGTCCAGCACAGGGCCTGGCCCACAGCAGGGACCCAGTGAATGTTTGCTGAATGAATACATGGACAACAGGGCCGCGGTAGGGCCAGTTACTGGCCGGGGCCATTGTCCAATTCAGTCTCGAGTCCCACGTCTTAGGCAGGGTCAAGCTCGGGGCAGTGTGCTGGGGATCGTGTCAGCCTGCCTGGCCACACACTGTGCACGGTCCCTGCCTCCTCCTTCCCTACGGCTGCCAGCAGCTGGGGTGAGAGTGAGGGCACCTCTGGCAGCATCTGTCTCTGCTCCCTGCCCACAGGGCTTAGCCTGGAACCAGGATCCCACAAAGAGGATTAAGGGGGCCGGAGGAGGGAGAGGGGAGCCCAGGCTGAAGGAGTGCAGGTGGCTGCCCGATTTGGCCTGGTGGCCCTGAGGGAGCCAGATGGTGTCAGCTTCTGACAAACAGAGGAGCCCTGGAAGGGTCTCGGCTGCATCCCCGTCCAGCATCCCTCCTGGCCAAGGGCATCCTCTCTAGAGGCAGACAGGCGTCGACTGGAATCCCAGGCCCACTTCTAAGGCTGTGGGACCTTGGGACGTCAGTTACAGCAAGTCTGTGTCGTCCTCTGTAAAGCGGAGAAGGTGGCAGGACCAGCCTCCTGGGGAGGTTCAGGGGGAGGGCATACACCGTGAGCCGGCTCAGCGTCAGGCACAGAACAGGGCCTTTGCGATGACGGCCCATGTTACCACCATTTCTTCTGCTCCAGGCCAGGGCCATGCTGGGCCTTTTGTCCCCCTGCTGTCTGGAGCTTTTCAGGAAACACGGTACCCCTGGACCGTGCCCACTGTTCCTGCCTGGCCAGGCAGCGTTCTTGGTCCTCCTCTCCCAGCCTCGGGATAGGCGGGCTCTCCAGCAATCTGTCTACCCACATTCCCTTCAAAGCTGACTCAGGGCCTTCTGAGCAGCTGCCCTCCCTGGCCCCTGAAGCACCCTCACACTTTATGGATACGGGCCACACAGCTGGGGACATTCACAAACTGTGAGCTTGTGGCTCTGTTGGCTGGCAAGTCTGCCACAAGCTCTGGGCCTGGCCTGTGCCCAGCTTATATTCTAGACCCTTACCCAGTTCTCTGGGCTCTGTTGGACGTCTGGGCTTTTGCACATGCTGTTCCACGTGCCTGGAATGCTCTTGCTATCCTCAGCTGCTTGGCAGACTCCTGCACATTTCTCAGTTTTCCGTGACATGTCCCACCTCCCAGGCAATTAAGGCTTCCCTTCTCTGCGCTGCCTTCACCTTGTACACGGCTTTCTTGGTCATCGCTTACCCCTCTGCCTCCCCCCACTAAAGAGGAGACCAGGCTCAGTAAAGTCGCATTCGTCTTTGGTTTCCTGGACTTAGCAGAGGGGGTCACACGTGACAGATGAGGGATCACTCCATGCCTACTTAGCTGGCTGGCTGGATGCAGTGGGGGCTCAGCGAACGTGTCCATGAGTGGATAGGGGGCCGGATAACTAGAAAAAGGGCTCCGTGATGTTTGCTAAATGAACGAATGACTAGATAAAAGGATGGCTGAAAACCCTGTAAGAGTCTCTCTATTTTGCTTATGATGGAACATTCTGGAGGGTGGCATCTGGCTCCCATACTTGGAGGCTGGCTCTCCCTGAAACAAGGCAGGCCAGCCCTGGTGGTGTCTTCCTGATTAACCCCCACTAGCAAAGCCCAGGGCTAGACTCCCACCAGCTCTGGCTTTAGAACAAGCTCTGCCTTAGCCAAATAGGGTGGGGAGAAGGGGGGAGCCACACCCAGCTGGGAGCGGGACTGAAGCCCACGGTGCCCAGTCGTCACACTGGAGTCTGGTGTGTGTAGCTTAGTGCCCCAAGGATAAAAGGATGGCTGAAAACCCTGTAAGAGTCTCTCTACTTTGCTTATGATGGAACATTGACCCCCAAAGCAAGCCCTGTGTCATTCTCATCAAGTGTGGGGAACCCACAGTCCATGGGGACTGTGTCTCCTCATCAGACCTAGGTCCCCCAGGGGGTGTGTCTGTGGGGGACACACACAGCAGGACCATCCCCTCCAGCGCCGATGTCTTCCCAGCTCTCACCCCTCCGAGGTCTGGCGGCCCCCCCCGACACCTGGACAGGCACACTGGCCCCCAGCCATCCCCATGGGCACGAGTGCAGGCGGGAGGGTGCGGACTCACCGTCAAACAGCCCATCAGGCTCTGCTCGAAGGGCCGCTGGAAGGCTCTCGGGTCTCCGCACCAGTCCAGCAGCTCCGTGGCGGCATTGTGGAAGTTGGCGGGATTCTGTAAGTGCTGCAGGAAAGGAAAAGGAGGCAGGTGAGGCTCCAGGAATGAGGCTGGCACAGGCGGTGGGGCAGGGAAGACCCCAGCCTCGCCAGGGAGGAGAGTCACCCACAGGGGCAAAGTGGCAGGTCAGGATCCACGAGCTTCCTCACCTTCCCTCCCCTCCACCTGCCCTCAGCACGTCCGTCCCACCCCCGCCCCATCCCTGCAGGAGGGAGATTAGCGGTCCCATTTCGAAGATGGGAAAACCAAGGTCTAGAGAAGGCCAATGACATCAGATAGTAAAGTGACTTCTGGATGCTGGTGGTGCAGGAAGGTGGACCCCGCAGGGTTCTGGAGGGTGGCATCTGGCTCCCATACTTGGAGGCTGGCCCTCCCTGAAACAAGGCAGGCCAGCCCTGGTGGTGTCTTCCTGATTAACCCCCACTAGCAAAGCCCGGGGCTAGACTCCCACCAGCTCTGGCTTTAGAACAAGCTCTGCCTTAGCCAAATAGGGCGGGGAGAAGGGGGGAGCCACACCCAGCTGGGAGCGGGACTGAAGCCCATGGTGCCCGGTCGTCACACTGGGGTCTGGTGTGTGTAGCTTAGTGCCCCAAGGTCCCCAGGCCCAGATCTCCTGGGCCCTGTCTGGCTCAGCTGGGGGCTGCTGACATGGTTGGGAAAGGCCCGGGCCTGAGTTCAGCCCCCTCCCAGTCAGGCTATGAGTCCAGAGAGACTGAATTCTGGTGCCCGGCGCCCAGGCCACAGGGCTGGTGGGGTGAGGGGGGGTGGCTCCCACAGCCACCTTTCATTCTTTGGCCACTTATTCTTCAAGACTTAGCTGTTGTCCCAGGCCCTCTGAGTCTGGCACTGAGTCCCTGAGATAAATGACTTAGCCATAGCATGGAGCAGGTTAGGGGCAAAGCTGGGATTCTGGGGTGGGACTTTGGCCAAATAGTGGGTGTGACTGGCTGTGTCCTCCAGGGGGACCCTTAGAGGGTGTCCACAAGGGTCGGCATGAGAGCCAGCTGCACAGCTGCAGAGACAGTGATACCTCCTGAAGTCCCTCTTGCCTTGGTGCTGGGAGAGACAGCAGAAAAGCCGCTGCCCGGGGCGGGTGGTCCCGCTAACCCGGCCTGCAGCTCCAGCCTGCCCTGGAGCCGGGGCAGGGAGGGGCTTAGGAGCCGCAGGCCCCAGAATTGGGAGGGGAGCCGAGTGCGCTGCGGGAGCCCCTGTGGGGCAGGCGCCTTGGAGTCACACTCTGCCTTCACCCCTGCAAGCCACTGACCTAGCATGGTCCCCTCACCCCTGAGTCTCAGTGGCCCATGTGCAGAACGGTGCGGCGGTGGGAACTTTTGTTTCTTTTGCGAAGGTTTCCATGGCTATTGCTGCACTGTGGTTGCTGCAAAGCAAGGTTCAGAAAGCAGATGGGAGCAGGTGAAATGAATCAGAACATCCTCCTTCCGTGGAAGTAAAGGGAGAGAAGAGATGAAGGGGGGAGGAGGGCGAGCAAGGGGCAGCAAGTGGCCGACGCGGGGCGCAGGGAGCACTCCACACGATGAGCTGCTACGGCCCCACAGCCCCGGCACAGTGCCTGGCACGTGGTGCGCTCCCACGCGCGGCTGCCCGCGCCCGACTCTGTCTCCCAAAGGCTCCTCTGGAAGCACAGCCGCTGGTGGCAGCTCTCGGCCCAGCTCTTTCTGCAAAGGCGACACTCCCTGCACGTGACCCGCACAAGACAGGCGGAACGTCTGCGTACAGAAGCGCGCCCTAGGAGAGGGCCGCAGTGGTCTCACCTCCGCCTCGCGTGCCCTGTCTGGAACACGCCCCTCAGAGGCCATGGTGGAGTCTGGGCTCTACGCGGAAAGCTGTGCAAATCAGCTCATTCCTGCCCAGCTGCCTCCCTGCTAACCAGGTTGTTCCATCTACTTACATGATGCCACACCCAATTAGCGGACCGGCAGCCTCCGTATGCTGCTCCCTGCCCGCAGTTGGCCACAGGACCCCCTGGGGCTCTGGGTTCGAGAGTGGCCTCTGAGTCTTGTTCTGGGGCCTGTGTGCCCAGCCTTCCAGATCTCGCCACCTCTGAGATCCTCTGCCCTCACCCAGACAGCTCGTGCGGCCTTCAGCTGTGGGTGCCTCTCGGCAGGGAAAACATCCCCTGTGCTGGCCACCGTGCAGCAGCTCTGTGGCCTTGGCCAAGGCGCCTCCCCTCTCTGTGCCCCTGTTGCTGGTTCCAACCATGATGTGGCTGAAGAGCATGGCGAGACAGAGGGATCTGGTGAAACGCGCAGGACAGACCTGGTCCAAACCCTGTCTCGGCCACTGAGCCACGCAGCCTGGGGGATGTCACTGAACTTCAGCTCCTTCATCTAAGAAGTGGGGTGGAAACAGCACGCAGGGCTGCTGCAAAGTCTAGAAACAATATACGTGAGGGGCCCAGCACGGGGGAGCAGCCGGGTAGGGGCTGCTATTGCTGTTCATGCTGGGGTCTCTCCACAGTCCTTGCTTCTTTTAGGAGCCTCTTGAGGGTAGAAACAGCCTCCTGTTCACTTCTGGAACCCTAAAGATGGGCACAAGGCTGGAGTGGAGCCCCGTAGGAAATGGTGAGCTGTTAACTGCCCAGAGCATGGTCTGTCTCTGAGGCCAGCAACCTGGCCACTGCAGAACGGGTCCCCAGTGGCACGTGGAGGGCCAGGGCTGGGCAGGGGTGAGCTTGGCCAGCCTGGGATGGTCTGGGGATGGGAGCACACCTTGAATCACAGGCAGAGCCTTCCCTCACTGTGGCTGTTACTGGACACTAAAGCCCTGTCCCCCACCAGAAAGCCTGCCCATCTCCACAATTCCTCAGAAGAGCTGGGATACGTCCAACGGCCACAGAGTCTGCTGGGGCAGGAGCAGGGCATGCCACTGCCCAGACCAGGGACTGGCTCCCCTTGAAGTGACGGATTCATCTTCTTATCAACCCTCTGTCCATCAACCCACCAGTCCATCTGTGAGTCAAATGATCCATCCATTCATCCATGCATCTATCTATCCATCCATCCAAAATGGATCACCTCATCCACCTGTCCACTTGCCCACCTGCTCATTCGTCCATTCACTACTTTATCCATCACTCGCCCGTCTACCTATCTATTCATTCATCTACCTAGCTGCCCATTCATCCAGAAGTTAGTCTGTCCAGCCACCCACCTATCCATTCATTCATGCATTTATCCATTCGTCACCTATACGTACCCACCCGCTCGCCCATCTAACTACCCATCCATATGTCCATCCATCCACCCCTCCCTCCATCCATTCCCTTATGTATCCGCCTATCAGTCTACCTCTCCCCTGCACCCACCCCGAACACCTGTCCCACCCCGCCGGGCTGGGCCCCAGGCTGGACTCTGCCGGCTTAGAGATGAATGTGGCACATCCTCCGACCCCCAAGGATTTCAGCCTGGTGGGGACCTGATATACGCCCACAGGCCTCTAGCTCCAGGGAGAAAGAGCAGGGTGGGTGAGGTAGCTGGGTGCCCAGGAAGCCCTCGAGCTCAGGGTGTGCAGATGCTCGGAAGGGCCCCTGGGGTCCGGGGTGGCTGCTGAGCAAGAAGGAGCTGATTTGCGGGGCTGGTGGAGCCAGATGTGCCTTTGGCCTCGGGCGGGGCACGTCGTAGAGAGGGAGCACTGGTTTCCCCGGGACCACGAGGCTGAGAGAGGGCAAAGGCAGCTGAGCTAGAGGCCTGCGGGGGAGGAGGGTAGCAGGGTGCTGGGGGCGAAGGCCAGCAATGGCTAGAACCGGGCAGGTGGGGAGGGGAGGCTGTGAGGAGGGGTGAGGCTGCTGACGGGAGCCACAGCCCCTGCCAGCCCGGGGTCTGCACAGTTGACACATCTCTCATCCTCCGCGCGTGCAGACACGCTCGCCTTTCTGTTCTGATTAGGTCATGGGATGCCTGAGAATCAACAGTCCTCAGGCAGCTGTGCAGCAGACGGATGTCGGCGCTGAGCTGCCTCCCACCGGAGGTGCAGGACGAGGGGCGTGGAGGACGCAGGCAACTTCGGACGGCCCAAGGGGCATCCGGACGGCCCGCTCACACCCACAAACGTGCCACTGTCTGGCCGAGATGCAGAGCCCTCTGTGCACGTGTGGTGCACTCGCATGCAGGGAGGGCCGCCGGGGCTCCGGCCCTAGCTGGCTGACTGTGCATTAATTATGATGCCCATTTTACAGATGAAGCAAGATGAAGCGGCATTTTAATCAAGGTCGCACAGCTTGTAAGCGGTGGAATGGGGACCAAGGTTCCCTGACTTGTAAATCTGAGCTGTGTGTGCCATGCTGCAGGGGGTGGGGCTGCTCCTGGGTGAGCCTCTGCCCACGCTGGACCCAGGAAGGGCCAAGGGACTCAAGTACAGCCTGGCTCCTGGTGACACAGAGCTGGGTGCTGGGAGCAGGTCTCAGGAGGAGCGGCGTGCCTGGCACATGAGGGCTCATGGACAGGGGCCATGACGGCAGCACCGGGGGCTGGGGTCAGTGCCAGCTGAGCCATGGGCAGGAGAAAGTGGGTCAGAGGCAGAGCTGGGAGAGCCCTGCAGAGCCCCAGGAGGACGAGGGAAGGCGGGGGACGAGGGAAGGCGGGGGACGAGGGAGGCGCTTGTCTGGTTTCTATTCTGCAACTGTGAGCAGAGGCGCGTAATTGGCGTTTGGGAGAGCCGTTCGGGCTGGGTTCAATCTGTAACAAGTCTTCTTCAATTTCCTCCTCTCAGACCCCGCACGGGCTTCCAGATTGCTCTGTTTGATGCTAATGAGAGGCACACATCCCTCCTTCATTCCCGGGGAATAGCCACAGCTCCACTGGGGGGCTCCTCGGGGAGGCTCCGTGGGGTCCCGGCCCCCAGGAATGGGAAGCTGGGTCGGGGTGGGAGCCGAGAGCTCTGGGGTCCTGGGGCTGTGGCCCATGCTGGTTGCTGGAGCTTTCTGCTAAGCCTGCCTAAGCCAGGGGCCCCCGCCCAGCGCTCCCCTCCCCATCGCTGAGATACAGAGGATGACAGCCACCACCACCTTCAGTTGATCACCCACGACGTGCCAGGGCTGGGCTACGTGGGTCACAGCAGCCTATGAGGCAGGCCCCACCTGACACAAGAGGAGACTGGGGCTCAGAGAAATGAAGGACAAGCCTGAGATCCCATGGTGGGGACAGAGAGGAATGAGGACTCGGGTCTGGGTCTGACGCCAAAGCCCATACCCCTCCCGCTACACCTGCCGCCCCCTGCAGTGAGATGACACCATTCCATCTGCAAAGCAGCAGCCTCCCTGGGCTGCGGGAGGCTGAGCCCCAAGGTGGATGTGTCACTCCTGGCCACCGCTGGGAGCGCCCCTGTGAGGGGTTCCCCACCTCGCAACAATCCAGATGGGGGTGCTCCTGGACGAACTGCCTCTTGGGCTTGGCGTGAGCATCGGCAGGGGGGGATTCACCATTCTCTGGGATGAGGTCCTCCCAGCACCAGCAGGGCCAAGTTCTGGGCTATGTGACTTCAGGCTACTCTGTTCCCCTTTCTGTGCCTCAGTTTCCTTTCCTGTAAAATGATCTAATTTCTTAGCCGGTTTGGTAGCACACCTGTAGTACCAGCTACTCAGAAGGCTGTGGCGGAAGGATCGCTTGAGCCCAGGAGTTTGAGGTTGCAGTGATCTACGTTATGATTGTGCCACTGCACTCCAGCCTTGGTGACAGAGCAAAACCCTGTCTCTAAAAACATAAAATAAAATGATCTAATTAACCAGAACCTTTTCTTCTCTTGTGGCTTTTTTTTAGAGAACAGTTGGAACAGAGGGGCAGAAAGCACAGGTCTGGGAAGGATGTGGAGGCGGATCACAGCGTTGGGCACTCACTGTGCACTCACAGCAGCCCAGAGCACACGAACAGAGCACCGTGAGGGCACGACGCCGGCCCGGAGTCGCACAGCTGGGAAGGGAGAGGAGGGACAGGGCAGCGCTGGCATTGGAACTCAGGGGTGTGTGACTCCAGCGTTAGGCTGGTCCGTGCCAGCATGCCAACGATGGGCTCACCAGGTGGGTGGTCAGGGAGCCCCGGGCACTGGCCCATGCCCCCCAGCCCCCCAGCACCTGCTGGATGCCCCGCGGCTGCAGCAGGGGCCTGCACCCCCCACACCCACCTGCTTGATGCACTGCAGTCGGTCATTGGTCTGCTGGATGTGCCTGTCCATAGAATTCATTCTGGCCGTTTCGCTGGGTTCTACCCGAGAGCCATGAACGTCGTCCAGCCTGTGCAGAGAGAGGGGAGAGGGTGTCACCAAGATCGTGCCAGGCCTGCCAACCTCACACCCACCGGGCCCCCAGCCACCCTCTGCTCACAAGACCAGCAGGTTCCAGGGCTCTTTGCTGGGCCCTGCAGGGACACGGGGGTCACAGCTGGAGCGTCCCACTGGGCTGAGGGCAGGAGGCGCTCCTGGGTGGGGGCACTGGGCAGGCACACCCACCAGGAGACGGGGAACTACACACGTGGGTGCATGCATTTCCGTACGTGCACATGTGTGTTAGGTGGGCAGCGGGGGAGGGAAACGGTGTCCCCATGCCTGGATTCCTGGTTCAGGGCTTGGCCCACTCAATGAGGCTCTGTGTGTGTGTGTGTGTGTGTGTGTGTGTGTGTGCGCGCGCGCGCATGTGTGTGCATGTGCACACAAGGACCTTCCTGCGTGACGACCTGTACTGCAGGCGTGATCTGAGTACAGATTTGAAACGGGTGCCACCTGCCCTCCCCAAATCCCTCACGCTTTAGAGTTCTTTACAGTTTACAAACCACTCCCAACTCCATTCTTCCACTTTGTCACCCCCCTGCCCCCACCTCCTGGAAAAGGACAGTGGGAGGCACCACACCCACTTTCCAGAACCTAAAGGCTCAGGGACAGGAGGGGAGTCACCTGACACAGTGAGCCAGCGTCAGGGCCCACACCAGGAACCCGGCTCCGGACTGCCGGCCACGGCTACGTCTATTGCACAGGCCGAGCAGGCGGATGCCTGAAGTCCTGGGCACGAGGCTCACCCTTCCTGAACTGGGGTGCAGTGGGGGGCTCGGGAACATTAATACGAGCGGGGCTTCCCTGCAGATGGTAGAGCTAAGTGGAGGAGGCTCCCTCAGCTCCAGAAAGCAGACAGCCCCACCAGGCCCCTCCAGGGAGGCCACAACAGCGACGGCAGAGACAGACAGGGGAGAGACTGCACAGCTGTATTCTACCCGCTGCTCAGGCGTCCATGTCTTAGGGCCAAAGCAGAAGTCTGCCCACTGCCAGCTCGCTTTGCCCTCCCACACCCAGTGGGCAGTTCGGGCTGCCCACACAGGGGTCAGACCCAGGGTGCTGGACAGGAGGCCCATGGCCCTGGCCTTCTCTGCTATCCCACCATGCTGTCCCCCAAAGACCCCTCATCCCCGGTCATGTCAACAAAGGTCCCATTTACCCAGGACTCTTCATGTGCTGGGCACCTGCATTGTCTCCTTTTCTTTCATGCCCACTGTCAGGCTAGGATCATCTCCATTTTACAGACAAGGAAACTGAGGGCCCCAGATCTGTTGGGCCCCTTTGGCTAATAGAATTTTGGACCGTGCCTGTCTGCTTCCTGCGTCCTGACTCTGCCTGCAGCGTGCGCACCCTCACTGAGGGAACCGATGCCACCGCCTGGCCCCAGCCTCGGGAAGAAAGCCCTGTTCCTCCTCCTCCAAGGAGCTCTTACTACACACCCTTTAAAGCAATTCTTATCGTGCCACGTGTGTTTGAAAAGGTAATTCATTTGCATAGTTCGAAAATCAGAAAGTCCAGAAGGGTACCCAGTGCAGAGTCCTGGCCCCGTCCCTGCGCTCCTGGTGCCCTTCCTAGGAGAACCAGTACCATCGCTTCCTCTTCTAGAAAGCCTAGAAGCAAATATCTACATGTAGCATTGCCTGCTTTTTCTTTTTTAAAAGACATAAAATGATAGCATTCTGTACACCTGGACCTTGCTTTTTTCCCCTTCATAGTATATCTCAAAGTTTATTCCACATCGAAACATATACAGCCTTTTTCATTTTGTAACGGCTGCACAGTATTCCAAGGTATAGAAGAAGCGTTTATCCCACCAACATCTGACTATTTACCCCTGCTGCCAAGGGCTGTTCTAAGACCTGAGGCCCCAGACAGGGCCCCTCCACTCAGGGATTCACACTCCAGCCTGAAACGATGGAGCCTGAAGCTGTTACCAAATTTTTACTATTGCAAACAGTGTTGCGGGAATAACCTTTTATATTGGCACATCACACACGTGTGAATTAATCCGGAGAGCACACTCTCAGAGCGGAGTTGCTGGGCCATTCGGGCATTTGTACTTGTGATAAGTGCTTTCGGAAGCTCTCCGGCAAGAAGGTAAAAGAGAGGCTGTGCCCACATTCATTGCTTCCGCCCCCACCCTGCCAGCCATCACCACCCTGACGTCAACTGCTCCACCCGTCGTTTCTCCATCTAAATGCCTGCCTGTCCGTCCGTCCACCCACCCATTCAGACAACTCTAGTCTCCACTTGCTCATCCACGAATGCTTCCACTCACCCAGAAAACGCTTTTTAATAAGTATGCTGTGCTGGGTCCCAGGCTAGATCGATGGGGCATGCAAAGGTTAGAATGAAGTAATTTTCTTGTGTTCAGGGAACTGTTGGTCCAAGCCTGTATTGACTCCAGGTCACCTATAGGTGATTATCTGTTGAGCTTCTCCTATGAGTCATTGCTGGTCCAGGCACAGTGCAGAGAGAAAAAATGCTATTATATACCCACTTTACAGATGAAGAAACTGAGGCTTGGAGGCTGTAGTTGGTTGGGTAGGAGCCAGCTGCAGAATGCTGGTTTTCCGATCAAGCCCTCTGCTCTTGAACAGGTGTTGGGGAGGGGCTGGGGGTGCAGGTGTGTGTGTGTGTGTGTGTGTGTGTGTGTGTGTGCGCGCGCGCCCATGTGTGTGTTGAGGGGAGGAAGTGGTGCGGGTGCAACTCCCTTTGCAACCCCTGTATGTCCCCCAAGCAGGGGCTAAAGTTCTCCTCATAGGGGAGCTATGTGAGCAGCGGTGGGCAGAAATGATTCAATCACCATGCACATCTGCAGCTCAGGTCCCCCAGAGTTTATCTGCAGAGAGCCACAGCCAGCACTCACGTGACACAGACTCCTGGGGCCAGGGACAAATATGGGGGGTGGCGGGGTGGGTAGCAGGGACACAGCGGGGCCCAGAGCAGGAGCAAGCCAGTGCCACCTTCGGTGAGAACACCTCAGTTCCCAGTGCCTGCCCCCATCTGAGCTGAAGGACCCTGGTGTCTCCCAGGCACCACATATACCAGCGGGCTGCCAAGGCTTGGGTCCCTGCTCGGCACGCACGGACACTGGCTGCCAGGGTTCCAGTACAGAGTGCAGCGTCCACAGCCAGCCCGAGGGACCCAACGCACAAAGGTCAGGGGCGGGTCAGCTCCCTTCTGGAGGAGACTGAAGGAAGTACAAAGAAACCCTAGGCCCACCAGCCTCCACCTGCTGTTGTAGCCACCCAGGACAAAGGGCCTGTGGTGGCCCGTGCAGCCAGCAGGGGGCGCTCTTGACAAGCCTAAGTGCTGCGAGGGCCAGTGGAGGTTCCTGGGCACTGTGGAGGTTCGGGGTGTTCTCCTGGCCCTCCTCTTCCTCACTCCAGGAGGGGCTTTGAGCAGGCTTCTCAGTTTTCTTGGCCTTGGTTTCCTCACTTGTAGAACAGCATAGTGCAGAGAGGGATTAGGTGGTGTCATAAGAGGCTCTGCCTCTTAGCAGGAACTTTCCCCAGCATGGGCATGGCGCCGTGTCCAGGGTCAGAGACCAAGTGGGCCTTGGGAGACTGGCAGAGTTTCTGGAGCCCACCCAGGGAGGTTCCAGGCAGGCACCGGGAGCCCAGATCCACCCAGCCAGCAACCTGGGCTTTTCTCCCCAGCCGTGGCTCCACCTTACAGGAACCAAGGAGTGCTGGGCTCGGTTTGGGACACCTGCAGGTCCCAGGGTGGGTGGGTGGCTGGCAGGAGAGACATCACAGATAGGTCATAGGGACAGCTGTGTGTCCCGTGTTTCTTAGTCTCTAAAAGAACAAATGGCTGGCTTATTAAGGAGGCACCTGTAGGTGAGGTGATGTTTTTAAACTCTGAGATCAGTGGTAGGAAGTTGCGGTTATTAACACCAGGAATGGAAGGGACGGGAGACTCCAGTGTCCACAGTAAAAGAGCCAAAGGCCTTGAAGGCTAAGGGTATGAAGAGAGGAGGGGCTCAGGGAGGCTTCAGGGAGGTAGCTTATGGAGCGGGCCGGCTGGGATCTTCCATTTGTTTTGTACCTGCTAGTTTGGGTACCACACCAGGGCCTATGCAGTGCTAATTTTCTTAATCCTTAAAAGACTCAGAGAGGTGAAGCAACTTGCCCAAGGTCACACAGCCAGAAACCTGCTGGACTGAGATTCAAATCCTCTGCCTTTCTGTTAATGTGTCATTCTTTCCACTCCTCTGGACTGGTGGGCAGAGCCTCCTGGCACTCTCCACCTCGTGCAGTGCCCAGGCCCAAAGAGCTTGTTTGTC
>RJWJ010005977.1:7247-65258 GCA_004363605.1 Indri indri
AAAAAAAAAAAAAAAAAAAAAAAAAGAACACATGTATTGTTTGCAGTTGAATACTAGATTTCCATTACCGTTTTTTGGTTTTGGTGTTTTCCTCTGGGGTGGTTGGAGCAACATATTCCTCATCCTTCTAAATCCTTATCTGCCTCCTGCTTCCTCTTCCTCATTCATTCTTCTTGCCTTCTCTTCTTTTCCCGACTCTCTTCCCCCACAGATGGCCCAACTCCATAAAAAAAATCAGAGCTATGTTCTGAGCCAGCTTGTGCATTCGGGGCCCCACTTTGGAAAACCTCTAGTGCATGAAACATGTTGACTTACGCCCACCTCTGGAGGGCCTGGCTGCAAGCTCCTCTGAGCAGAGCAGAGCGAGCACTCTCCCTGCGAAAACCCAGAAAACACACTGGCTTCTCACCTTCTCTTTTCAAATCTTACCTCTGTCCTTGGTGGTGTTTCCACCCAAGTGGTTTAAACACAAATCTCCTAACTTTGTTCTTATGTGAAAAGAGGACACAAACCAGTTTCAGATCCCAGAGGCACCCTCTGCCTCCTGATTTGTTTCCATTTTTAAAATCAGCCTGAAATGCTAGACATTTGATCCAATAAATCAGGTGTAGGGAGTCAAAGGAACTGGTCTCCAGGGGTTGGTTTTCAGGCCGCATAGCATGCTTACCCTAGAAAATATGAGATGTGCTAACAAATTCACTCTGGGAGGAGATGCGAGGTCAGAACACAAGTTCTCCATCGTAAATTAAGCTGGAATTGAGTCTCCAGCACCGACGTCTTTTTTGATAAGCAGGACTTCTCCTCACTTAATCATACCCAGGAGAGACCCCCAGTGCAAACCCTGACATTCCCTCTCCAGATCCCTCTACTGTGGCTGTTCGTTATGTCCTCTGGACAATCTGGAGTTATAAAAGTCTTATATCTGCACATTGCCCCACAGTTTCCAAAGGGCTCTCACGGACGTGATCTCATTTAGCCTTTGCAAGGGCCTGTGGCCTCTTAGTGGAGAAATAGAGAACAAGACACAGGGTGGCAGTGCCCTCCCGGCTGGAGCCTGAGCTCTGGGGGTCAGAGTGACCTGAATTCAAATCCTGACTCTGCTATTTTCTAGATGTAGCCTTGGGTAAACTATTTCATGTCTCTAAGCCTCACTGTCCTTATTTTCCAGAGGGAGATAATAATACCTGCTTTACAGAGCAGGTATGGGGCTAAAGGAACCCATGGCACTCTAGCCCAGGTGACAGAGCAAGACCCTGTCTCAAAAAAAGAAAAAAGCCTTTTTAAAAAAAATAAGACAAATGTCTAAGCCAAACATAAAGTAAATACAAGCCAAACACACTGTTAAACTTCAGGGAAAGTCCAGCGACGTCTTCCACACTGCTTATACTGGTAGTAAAAAGGGAAAGAAATAATCACATAGATGCAACTCAGGATGTCTTTCAACTGATGGTTTTTCTCTGGGTATTTTCCTGTGGGTAACAAGAGAAAGGTTCTTTTCCTTATCCTTCAATTGATTTACTGCAGCGTAACAGGGATTCTCTCCACCAATACCAGTGGTTGCCTTTAAATATTGTCTGCTACCATCCCAGTCCCAATCCCTCTCTGGTCCTTATAGTTATCTAAATCATAAGGATTTAGTGAGAGTAAATAAAACAATTTGAGGAAAACTTCCCCTCGCCAAGTTGACTAGATGAATATGCCAATTGTTCGTGAAAAGTGAATTGATTTATTGATCTTGGCCCTAAAGTAAAACATGAGTTTGGATGAGTTAACAGCATTTTTAAGTGTTTGCTCTTATCCAGGATGTATCTAAAGTTCCTGCAAGTAAAACTGCCTATGGACTTTATGAACACCCCTTTTTAATTGATCCTAAATGTTTGGCCTTCTGTTAGGCAGAAACAGCACACCTGAGAGAGACAAATTTGCATTTACTGAATTCTACCAACCTCAGTTTCTTGACAGGTCACATACCTCATCTGTGATCAGTCAGTTTAATGTGTATTTGACTAAAAGCTTTAGCCCTAGCACAGATTTATTATAAATATTACAGTATAATGGAGGAGAATGCTGTCATTAATGACATCCACTCATATCCAAATAAATGTTCTTTCTCTTTTATTTCCTGCCTTTTACTAGAATACTGTTTGTTCTGAATTTTGGTAGATTTTCCAAATAATCAAGTCACATATCTAAATAGTTGATGTTTGCTAAGTACTGACATTTCTGCTACTTTAGGCATGAGGATAACTTCCTTTTAAGCAGTTAACAAACGTTCATGTGTGTGCACGCATCTACTCTCAATCACTGCACACTAGGCAATAAACACTACCACTCCTTTTACAATCTAAGCAAACACTGAGGAGGAAAAATAACTCTGGCTTACAGGCATATTTTCATTCTCCAGCAATCAGCTATACAAATTTCCGAATCAGACTTCTTCCCAACAAGCACATGAAGAAACTTTGCTCCGGTTTGTAACAAAGGAGATGGAGGGAAAGCGCAATTCGCATCTTATGTAACGTCACGCTGCATGGTCCGATGGGGCATAGAATGGCGGCAGAGTTGAACTTGGTCTTCCTTCTGTGGCTGCCTCCTGGGTGCTTTGATCTTTTGAATACGAGGGCCTGGCCAGGTAATGGTGGAGGAGTAGCCTGAGCCAAGTTCAGGGGTGTGAGAGCTCACGACAACATCTCCCCACACCACCAAGACTGCTCCAAAAAGGACCAGGTCCCCAAAGAAAAGGGAGGCCAGCACCCAGGAGTTGTCAGAGTTAAGGGGAAGGTACAAAGGGCGAGAAAAGAGAAAAGAAGAAGTCTGTAGAAAATATTTGAGGTTTCTTGTTTTAATGAGGTTCCTTGTTTTATGCTGGCTCTGTCAACACCACTAGAATTGCAGCAGAATTCCATGTGTTTCGGCCGGCACCATGCAAACAAGAGTTTGCAGGTCTGCGGATATCAGTTTTTTCCATCTTCTAAGGTAACTATTTTATTTTAAAACAAAGCTAAAATGCTTCCTCGTTAGCTCAGTGCATGCTATTGGAAGACTTTTGCAATGTGGCATCTTCTGGAAGCTCGGCTGTACCAGGGGATGACTCGCCCTCAGCCAGTGCTGGCTCACGTTCATTTCCTTAATGGATCTCGGTCTACAAATGGGGATTTGCAATATGGCAAGGGTTCGGATGGCTTGTTTGCACATCAGAACCAAAGAAAGAGCCCTACACTCCTCCTGTGCCTTCAGAGCTTACCTTTCTGAGATTTACGGACTAGATAAAATAAAATGTTCTTATCGTCACCAGGCAGGGATACAACAGGGTAGCTCTATCTAAAATTAAAAGGTTTCTTTCATCAAAGACAACTCCTGCCCCATCCCAACCTGACCCACACTCGTTACCTCATGAAATGTATTTTTAATTTAACATAAATAATCATGATATTGACAGAATAGGCTGAACAATCATAACCTATGATGCTCTGTCTTTATGAAACAGAAAAGAATTTGTTTTAAGGAACCACATATTAAAATGGGAGCACAATGCTTTGTTTAGTCTAATGTCAACGGGAATTAAACAAAAGGTGGCTCTCAGCTGACAACATCCAGAGTATTTTGTGAAGGCAGCTTCACAGTCTGTGGAGGCCAGGTGGGACTGGGAAGGAAGCCTCGATTTCCTCTTTCTGCTGATTAAGAGTCTGGCTTCAGAGCGCAGTTCCACACGCGGAAGGAAGATCTTATCATGGCCCTTGGACAAGCTCCATGGTTGCAGTGGTCCTTGTTTCCTCCATGCCAAAAAGAAAGAAATAACATTTAAAGTTCATTCTGGCTTGTCAGCTGTTCAGATCTCAAAGTCCATTCCTTACCAACATTTTTGAATGTATGAGAATATTCCGAAGGATTGACAGCTACCCACCCAGTGACCCTAAAGAAGCTGAGATCCCCCAATAAAATTTTAAGATCTCAATTACCTAGTACCCTTGGTTGTCCCCATATTCACAAGCTCTAAATTAATGTAGGACCTAAACCATTTATTACTCCCTGCCAGTAAAAATGTGACATTAAATTAGGTTCCGCTAGTTTAGGCAGAGCTTTCTTCAAATCGGTGTATCTATACATTAGTTTTATTGGAATATGAGCAAAGAGTATGGGCTCCAAAACTTTCACTTCCACTTTTTGGAATTTATTAATGATTTATTTGTGGCCAATTACGTGACTTTTATGTAAATGCCCACAGACATAAAAGAGCATACATTTTCTGCAGGATATAAAGTCACATATATATAATGTTGAGAGCGTTAATTATATTTTTCATACCTATTCTTCCTTATTTTTAGCTGCTTGGTCTATTAAACTGTACTGAAAGAGATATAGTACAATCCCAGGACAATTTTTTTGTTTTTAAGTTCTCTTTATGTATCTATGAGTTTTTGCTTTATATATTCAGTTTTATGTTGTTTTGGCATAAAGGCACATGACTGTAATAAATTCTCATGGCTTGTATATTTTTATCATTAAATAATATTTCCCTTTGTCCCATTTATTATGTAGAGATGTTTTCATGGAAGTTCTATAGCTTCAAATCTCATTTTAAACCGTTTGGTTAAATGACATGAGAATTATCAGATGTAAAAAGAGCAATATTTTCTCTGAATTATTATGGATGAAGACTGGGAAAAATTAAAAGTCGTTATGTTAAGGAAGTGTATTATGAGTTAATTATTCTTTAAATCCATTTTTAAAATTCTGAATATATTTGTGCAATAAACTGAAATAATTTTCAAACTAAATGAATATTTTTCTGGTTTCTAGTCGCTATTGATAGGAATAGGATAATAAACATCATCCCAGAAGAGAAAATTTACCTATTGTTACCTCCAACTTCCCTGCCATTTGTTCCTTATGCGTTCATCATCAAACAATTTAATTTTGAAAATAAAGTAGGTGTGTCTGGCTACTGCCTCTGGGCAATAATTAATTTCATTAAAGCCACCCATATCTAGTCGGCTGCATTGCTTCTCACAAGGTGAGGAGTCATCACAACGCTAAAGGAGTTGGAAGAAGAAGCAACCCACTTAATTCTTTGGCTTCTTCTCAGTAACCTCTTTCCTGCTCAAGGGAACAGTATGATTTTGGTCCAAAAAGGTTGGAACAAACTGATTCTTTTTGTAAATATTAGAAATAGGAAGTTGGGCAAGACTTTATAGACTAGAAGTACAAGGCATTCTCTCCATTGATAAGTTGAATAGGCTGATAAATTGGCAAGTTAACACTGCTTTCCTTTTTGGTTTGACTTTCTGGGAAATGGAATAATGGCTGCTGCACTCTCAAGCAACAGAATGTCGTCAGTAGGAAAATTTTGTCAGTACGTAGCCATGTCCTCTTCCATCCTCTAGGCGAAGAACCTGTGAGAGTTGGTATAATATTTCTAATATTCCACTGCCCTAGAAATAAATAATAAATGCATTTATATCCATTGTATACTTAGTCAGGGCATGCAGAGCAACTCTGTCAGTAAATGGACCTTTATCGTTTTGAGTGACAGCTGGAAGGAAGTCTTTAGACATTTCTCTAGAGGGTCAAGTAGGATGTCAAAGGAATTGCAACTTTAAGCAGGATTCTCAAAGGTGCCAAGCTCACACATGGCTGAAAGATGTTTAATCCCTGATCAAGCAAATGGCAACAAGGTGGTCAAAAGGACTGCAGAGGGTACCGGTTCTATTACCCCAGACTAAGCTCTTCACATTTCTACAACAAGTATTTGGAGATTACTTTTTGTTTGTTTTAACTGTATACCAAACAGAAGCGTTCTAGATACAGATCACCTAGGGAGGAAAAACATACAGAAAAGAAAGTAATTAATGATGAACAATGATAATATCATTTTATTTATTTATCTTCTTACAGAAACCTATAGCAAGGAAAGAACTGCCTGGAACCCTCAGTACATCAGAGATTTTTTCTGATTGCATAAAACTTCAATGGTCAGAGGCAAATTTTTCCCTCTTAATTGAAGGGAAACAATTGAGTAAAAGCAATTACCCATTCTTTTCCATCCATTTCTCTATATATTTGATGTTTGGTCTGCTTCCAAACATGCAAAAAGGTCATTTGCACACCCATGCTCATAGCAGCATTATTCGGAATAACCAAAAGGTGGAAGCAAACCAAGTGTCCATCAACAGATGAATGGATAAGCAAAATGTAGAGTATACATAAAACAGAATATTATTCAGCCTTAAAAGGGAAGGAAATTCTGACATGTGCTACAACTTGGAAGAAACTTGAGGACATTATGAAAGTGAGATGAAATAATCCAGTCATAAAAAGACAAATATTGTACAAATACAGTACAATTCCACTAATATGAGATACTTACAGCAGTGAAAGTCATAGAGACAGAAAGTAGAACGGCACTTGCCAAGGGCAGGGGAAGAGGGGAATGAGAAGTTATTACCTAACGGGTATAGAGTTTCAGTTTTACAAGATGAAAAGAGTTACGAAGATGGACGGTGGTGATGGCTATGCAACACTATGAATGTATTTAATAACATTGAACTGTACACTTAAAAATGGTTAAGTTGGTAAATTTTATGGTATATGTATTTTACCACAGTAAAAAAAAATTGTAGGTAGTTGCTGATTCTGAAAAAGAAGGTAAATTTCCTCAGGAGAGGCGAAGAGAGTTCAATTTGTGATCAATGTTGTTGGGAGAAAACAGCTTCTCGTCAACCAGACATGCCTCCGAACTGTAGATGCTGAAGAGTCCGTGATGTGCGTGTTATTCATTTAAACTTAACTGTGCCTTCCTGGGTCAAGCCAGGATCCAAAGTGTTCAGAGAAAGCAGAACTTCATGTGATGTTTTGAGTCCAAACAGAAACAGGAAATTCCAGCAACCTCTGAAAAGAGAACAAGTTCCCTTGAGAAGTTCTCACTTAGTTTTCCGTATTGAATGAGTTCTGAATGACATCCTGAAACACATGTGAACTGTCTCAGTCGCCACATATCCTCAGTGTTGAGTAAAGTTCAAACAACTCGGAACTGTTTTAAGACTTAGAGTATATTGCATTGCAGACGGGAAAGGTTAAATTCTACCCTGATCACAGAAGAGATGAAAATGGCTATTCGTATTATTTATATGATCTTGGCTACCCAAAAAATGCAACCACTGAAGCCATTCTATTAAGCACAATATGATGACATTCCTTATTAAAATAAATACATGATAAGTCACAGGAGGTGGCACGTGTTACCACCCAGAACTGTCCAGCTAGGTTAATTACTTATTGCTTAATGGACTAGAAATGAGAGGAGAGGAAAAAGAGAAGTAACATTTATTTAGCTCTTTCTATGTGTCTGTATTCAGCTAATTTCTTTATGTAACTTCTTTTATGGAATCCTTGTGACATTTTGATAAAATGAATATTATTATTTTTTTAATTTCTACACTTAAGAGAATTGAGACTTAAAGATGTCAAGTAACTCGTCCACAGCTTCCCAGCTAAGAAGAATCTGACTTTGAATCCAGGTCTAACTGGTCCCAAACCTCGCCAAACTTAGTATCCACACAGTGTTTGAAGGAGGAAATGCGTACAAAAGGAACAGGGCAGCATTGCTCAATAGAAATAGAATGTGAGGCACACATGGAATTTTAAATTTTCTTGTAACCGCAATAAAAAAGTATAAAGAAGTGATAAAATTAATTTTCATAATATATTTTATTTACCCTGATACATCCAAAATTTTGTCATTTCAATATGTAATTGGCATAAAAATTATTGAGACATTTTATGTTCATGTTTTTCATAATAAGACTTTGAAATCTAGTATGTAATTTATATTTACAGTTCAGCCTAATTCAGACTAACCACATTTCAAATGCTCAACAGTCATATGTGGCTAGCTGCTGCCACATTAAACAGCATCGCTCTAGAGCACTGGTATCCCACGGATTTATACTATTCACAAATTCGATCATTATAATTTTGTCTTCATCTAAATTACTTATTAAAATATTGACCAAGACAAGTTCCTCCAAAGGTTAACTTAGAGTTGTCACATGACCTGGCAAGCTCAGTTTTACATATATGTCCAAGAGAAATGAGATGAAATGAGAACGTTTAGAGAGAAATGAAAACACATCTACACAAAAATCTGTATATGAATGTTCATAACAGCATTATTCAAAATAGCCAAAAAGTGGAAACAACCCAAATGTCCATCAACTCATGAATGAATAAGTAAAGTGTGGTATATCCATAGAATGGAATATTATTGAGCAATAAAAAAAATGAGGTCCCAATACATGTTACAACACAGATAAACCCTGAAAACCTTGTACTAAGTGAAAAAAGCCAGTCATGAAAGACCACATATATTGTATGATTCCATTTATGTGAAATATCCAGAATAGTCAAATCCATGGAGACCGAAGGTAAGTTAGTGGTTTTCTAGGGCTGGGGAGGTTGAGGAGATATGGGGGGTAACTGCTAATGGGTATAGGATTATTTAGGGAGGTGCTGAAAATGTTCTAAATTATATTGTGGTGATGGTCATGTGCTGTAAAAACCATTAACCTGTACTATTTTAATGGGTGAATTGTTTGATACATGAATTATATCTCAATGAAGTTGTTACATTAAATAAATAAATAAACAAACAAATAAACAAACTCATCTGAACCCTTAAAAAAATGTTGAGCAAAGCAAAGGCTCAAATATAAGCTTTTAAATAGGTATTTATCTTCTAAGCGATAATCATTAGATGTGATGTTTCTAAAACTACTGGCAGTCTTCCCTGTACTGTTGCTGATCGTATGTTCCTGGTCTTGTCTTCAAGGAGAGCATCCATCCAACAAAATATCTGGAAAAGCAGACGTGAAAAGAAACAAACAAATATAAGCCACTGTGAATAGTCCTAAACGGGGAATCAGTACACAAGCTCATAGAATGCTCACAGGAAAAAAAGGTCAACGTGGCGTTTCCTGGACCTACCTGTGCAGTGACTCTACCAAACGGATTGATTAAAATAACACATCATGGCTTATTTTTGGTAACATTACACCACATCATGGGAATCTTATTTTCTTTTTAAGTACTGTACCCTCAAGTACAGATCACATCAAATTTTCTGTTTCAGAATTTTGCTGAGTTTCCCCATCATGCTCATTGGTCAATAGATTCCAGATTCCAGTTCTTCCCACTTTTTAAAAATGTTAGGCAGTTCAGTCTCGAGGACTTTTGTTATTTGCTGATGACTCCTCAGTGAAAGGAGTCTGGTAAACAAAGAGCTGTCACCATTTAACTGACACTTGTGCACTAAGAAATATGTTTACACATATGTTCAGCAGTGCCGTTCATAAAGGAAGCAATTCAAGTGTTTCTCAACAGTAGGATGATTAAAAGGTACCGGTTTTCCACAACATGGACTATTCCATAGCAGTGGGATGAATGGGCCTGTTTCACACACCAGTATGGCTGAATTTCAAAAACAATGTTGACAAAGAAGCAAACTATACAGTGTGATTTCACATAAAGTTTCGAAACAGGCAAAACTAAATACCTGTACATTATTTACTGGTACACACACACATGCACACAAAAGCAAGGGTCTAATTAAGGCAAAATTCAGGAGAGTAGTTATCTGGGGGGGTCAGGGGAGGATATGTGATTTGGGTGGAGCACACAAGAAGCTTCTAGGGTACTGGCGATGTTCCATTTCCTGGCATAGATGGTGGTTTAAAAGCTATTTATTGTGCTGTTTAAACTACACATATATATTTTCATGTGTTGCTTGTATATTTTGCAATGAAATAGTGGATCCACATTCTGGCACATGAAGCAGGTTCTCACAGACATCCACCATTTTATGCCGATATTATTCTGGTTTATTGGTCTATAATAGATCCTGCTTTAACTGGATTCTGCAATTCAATGCTACTTAAAATATATAGATTTCTTTGTCAGTGAGGAGTTTTAGCGTTGGCAAGATATTTGAGATAGAGAATTCCTGGAACCTCAAAAGGGCTGCCAGGGGGCAAGCATGAGCCTCTTGCCTCATCCCCTCTCTGACTCATGGCCCAGCCAGACCACCCCCAATGAAAGCAAGGTCAGGGAGCAAGAAGAAGATACGCAAAGAGGCATGATACCTTCCTTTATTAAATCATTATCCTTGGACATCAAAACTCCCAAAAATGGGGAGTGGAAATCATACTAGTCCCCTGGGCAAACAATAATGGAAGAAGCCCCAATGTGCCTACTCATCCTGATCATAAATCGCACTTCTAGACACCTGCCTGAACAGAGGCCCCAAAGAAACTTTGGTGCAGGACTTGCTTTTGCACTGAGTGGGCTGGTTTATCTGCAAGTGCACAGGGCTGTTAGGTTGATGGTTGCTGCTAACTCAAGGATTCTCACTCTCCCTGTGGCGAAGCACCCGGACAGATTCCAAGAGCAGATTGCAGTCAATTCTAAATACAGCAGCAACCACACCCATTTATATCTTCAGAAATATTCAGAATCCTGCTCTGTAAGACGTAATACTTTTATAGGACAGAGGTCCACTGAGTAAAGAACAACAAAAGCTTTTAATGTACTCCACAGTAAAGCATTCCCAAGAAAAGACATATAGGAAAAGATAGACAGGCAAAACAATGATATTTCAGGGATTCTAAAATTGCTTTTAAGTGAACGAAGGTATCTTTTCTAAATCCAGGTTTGCAAGGATGTGCGTATCTATGGTTCCCAAAGCTCAGCTGTCTGTCCTAGATCAGCTGTCCCACAATGAATTCATGACCTGGAGGTCTTGCACAAAATACCTAAAATAACCTAATTCTGTCCTATTGTCCTGAAAATATTGATTCTCAAGAAAGAGGCATCAGGGTGCAGATAGGATATGACCTCCCATTCCCATCAATCAGGGTCATTGGATGAACACGTTCACTTTATAGTGACCCACTGCAGATTCTGATAGGTGTGGTCTATTCTTCCAACTAAGTGTTTGGGATCAGAAAAGGAATAAGAACTATTTAGTACTATATTTACATGTGACTTTTATTTCAATCCTTAGGGTAGCTAAATGGCCATGGTTTTCACCCATTTGAATTTGTTCTCTCTCATAGATCTGTGGATCTCAGGCCTGTCTATACATTCAAAACAAAAAAACAAAAAACAGAGCTTCTGCTTTGGCCTCATCCTCAACAATTCTGACTGAATTGGTCTGTGGTGAGGGCTCAGGACCTGCACTTTTTTTTTTTTAGAGACAGGGTCTCCCTCTGTTGCCCAGGCTGGAGTGAGAGGATCATAGGTCAATGCAGCTTTGAGCTCCTGGCCTTCAGCGACCCTCCCTCCTTCCACAGCCTCCCAAAGTGCCGGGATGACAGGCGTTTGCCACCGTGCCCAGCCCCCAGGACCCGTACTTTGTTAAAACTCTCCAGGTGTTTTCTTAAAGCAGGGCCAGGGTTGAAAAGCAGGGTTTAAGGGCCAAGTGAAAACATGGGAAGATCAAAAGGAACCATGAACCAGAGACTTTTTACTCAAGGTGTTTCCTTATTTATGTTTAAATTTTGGGAAAGGAAGAGTGGAAGAAGAGACGCCTTACTGAATCTCAAAATGACGCCGTGGGATAGAAGATGGAGCCATGGGCATGAGGGAATTCCTGAACCGATTTGATGCCACCACTTTGCAGATGTGTGGTTTTGGGCTAAGAAAGAAAAGACATGAAGTGATCGGAACCTACTTAAGTGTCAGTGAGGAGACTTAGGAGTTCCATCCTCCACTGACAACATGGCTGGGAATGTAGATAACGATTAAGCTTTGGAGTTAGTTGGACCTAGATCCCAATCTGAGTTCTAATTTTTTAGCTTCCATGACCTTGACACTATATATTCTCACCTATAAAACTGGAACCTTGACAGTAGATATCTCCTAGGGCTCTTGTGATTATAAAACAAGACAGCTCCGGGCACATAGTAAATGCTCAGTTAATAGCAGCTTGTTTGTCCAGATACAATTGGATTCCTGCCCTCCCATCCCACTCTGCTCCTCACTGAGTGTGAGAATTCCTGAGAGTGAATGAGGGAATGTGTAAGTGAAGAGTTAGTTGACAAGTAAAAGAAATGTTCCTGTTACAGCCTTACCAGGTTCATGCCCACTGGTGAAGAGGAAGCCAATACACTGAAACAGTAGCGGTGGTTTACGGCAGAGAAAGAGTTTGATATTGCAGGTGTCGTGGGAGGAGACAGGAGGAAGTTTTCAAATCCATCTCCCTGAAAATTTGGCAGAAAGAGTTTTTAAAGATAGTTTGGCAGGCAAAGGACTAGGCAATTGGGTCTGCTGATTAGCTGGGTTTGGGTGGAACCACAGGGGTGTAGAAATTGTCTTCTTATGCTGAGTCAGTTCCTCGGTATGGGCCACTGGTCTGGGGTTGGGGGGGACGGCCGCTCTACTGGAATGCAGGACCTGGAAGATATCTCAAAAACTAGCGTTAGCTTTCACAAGGCTGATGTTACCTATGGGAGCAATGAAGAAAGCCAAGAATCTTTATGACCATCCACTATGTGACTCCTGAGTAGTGAGCAATTGTGGGAAAGCAAGCTGGGGAACAATGGCTGGTAATGTGTGTGTGTGTGTGTGTGTGTGTGTGTGTGTGTGTGTGTGTGTATGCATTAAATATGCCTATCCTTTGCAGAGTTCAGGGCCCCACCACAGTTCCCACCTTGTGGTCCTTTATGAATTTTATAAGGGGCAGTTTCATTCTTAGCTGGTTAGGAAAAGGAGTTCCATTTATTCATTGACAATATTCAACTAACATTTACTGAGCATCATGCACCACTTTAGGTCTGTTCTGAGGGTAATGCCATGATGCTAATATTATTATCATAGCCACTGCACAGATGGAGACGCGGAGTCTCCACGCAGTTGGTTACAGAGCTGTGGTTGTTAAAGCTGGAATCTGGCCCTAGGCCTTCTTCTAGCTCCAAGACTACGCATACTTCCTCGGCAAGGTCATCCCGTCTCCGGCTTTAAATGTCATCAATCATTCTTGTGATTGCCGAATTCAGAGTCCCTCTAGCTCAGACCTCTGAACTTTCAATTCATATATCCAATATATATATTTTTTATATTTCTGGTGGGATGTCTAATAATTGTCTCAAATTTAATGTATGTGGGACTGAGCTACTGATAATTATCCACTTCCTCCAACCAACCAGCTCCTCTCAGAGTCTTCATCAATCTCAGTAAATGGCAACTACATTTTTAGAGTTATTTAGGCAAAAACTTAAAATCATCCTGACTCTTCTCCTATAGCCCACATCTGATCTGTCAGTGAATCTTGTCAACTCTACCGAAAACATACACAGAATCTGACCACACCCACCTCCTCCGCCAACCTGGCCCAGGCCACCACTCTATCTTGCCACTATAACTTGCTAGACCCCTTACTAGTTTTCCTGCTCTCACCCTTGTCAATGAATAGTCTATTTTCAACTCTGAAATCAGAGTGATTTTGTTCAAACATGTCAGATCATACTTACCTGGGAAAAAGTATCCAACAGTTTCCAGTCTCATCTCATGATCTGTCCATGATTTGTCCGTAATCTCTCCGTGATCCATCCATGGTCTGTCCATGGCTGGCCCCATCCTCACCTCCCTGTCTTCATCTCATAGTCCTCCTCTCTCACTCTCCAGACACATCGAGCATGCCAGGGGCAATCTTGCCTTCTCTCCTTTGCCCTGGAAGCTCACTCCCTCTCTTCCTTTGTGATTTTGTGCTGCTTGGTGGGCTTTTCCTGATCACTCTGTTTAAAATTACAAAGCACCTCCTCACTGCCGCCCACTCCGCCCCACCCAGAGTCTCTCTGTTACCACCTCCAATGGACCATAGATTTCCCTTGTCTATCCTGCTTGCAGTCTGTCTCTTTGCACTAAAATACAAATTCTGCGAAGGCAGAGATTTCTGTTTTGTTCAAAGCTGTCTGCTTAGCACCTCTAAGATTGCCCAGTACACAATGGATGTTTAATAAGCATTTACTGGCCAGGCGTGGTGGCGCACGCCTATAATCCTAGCACTCTGGGAGGCTGAGGCGGGTGGATCATTTGAGCTCAGGAATTTGAGACCAGCCTGAGCAAGAGCGAGACCCTGTCTCTACTAAAAATAGAAACAAATTAGCTGGGCAACTAAAAATATATAGAAAACATTAGCCGGGCATGGTGGCACATGCCTGTAGTCCTAGCTACGTGGGAGACTGAGGCAGTAGGATTGCTGGAGCCCAGGAGTTTCAGGTTGCTGTGAGCTAGGCTAACACCACAGCACTCTCGACTGGGCAACAGAGCAAGACTCGGTTTCGAAAAAACAAAAAAAAAGTATTTGCTGAATGAATGAGTAAATAAATAAATGGCGTACTTCCCCTTACAAACTGTACCTAGGAAGACAGCCATGTGAAGACTCTGGAACTCTGATGTTAAGGGAAGGATTTTGTATTCATAAAAATATTCTTAATCATTGATGCAAGCAGCCAAGAGGGCAAAAATACAGGAAATAATTCACGCCACTGGCCTAGAAGCCAGAAGGGAGATTTCTATTCTTAGTTTCATGCCACCCGGCAGCCAGAGCCTCCTTCTAGAGCCTCAGGCTTCTTCGAAAATGGGGATAATAACAAAATTTTCTGTAAGTATAAGCAAAACAATCTCCAGAAACTGGGCATTAAACAAATTTTATACCAAAGAATTTATTGGAGAATTATTTAGTTACTTAGCTAAACTCAATCTTTAAGTATAAGATGAGAAAATTGGAATGAAACTTGGTCTAGGTATTTGGGCCAAAGTGTCACTCTACCAATGTTAGGGGAATTCCCATAAACTGCCGACGCCTGGGCCCTGGCCAGGAAGGGATGATCTCCAAGAAATTGTTCCTGAGTGCCTTCCAGCCACACCCACTACCACACAGTGCCCTCCGTATACCCAAATGCCATCGTCTACTTGCGTCGATTTTTATATTTTTGAAATATGCTTTTGCAATACAGTTTAGGGAGAGGGGAGAAAATAGACTTTGGGGAAGCAGCTCTCCCTCCACTTGGCTTCCTCAAGGCTGGGAGATTCCTGGCATCTGGCTTAACTTTCAGTCAAGGAAACCAGGACTTTTCTGCTTCAAAGCAAAGCAGGAAGACTTAGATCCTGGCTGTTTGCGAATCTCTTCATGTCTCCTGCAAAAGAACAGCTCTTAGGTCATATCAGTTATTAGAGTTGCCTTCTCTCAAATTTACATATTTCTTCATGTAGAGGAGATAATTCGCAATATGGGATTTATCTATCTGTATTTTCCCCTCCTGGGAAGTTGCCTAGAATCACACCCCTGTTTGTACTTCCTTTTGTACTTTAGCTACACCACGTCCCTGGCGTTGAAATGCAGGGAGAAGCACAACCTCGGATGTACTCTCTTCTCTTAGTCACGTTTGCTCTCTGTCTGAGAGTGCAATCTCATTTAAATCAAAGTGTCCAGGCAACCAGTTTAGCAAGTTTTTTTTTTTCTTTCTTTCTTTCTTTCGAGATTCTGGCTACCCTGTAGGGCTCTTCCAGATCAGCCTAATCAAGGAGTTTTAATCTTGTGGCACTAGGTGGGACATTTACTGGCTGAGGCTAGACCCAGTAACAGGCAAGGTTGTCTAGACATTGGCAAATCCATTGGATGACCCTCAAGTTCTTTAACACATCTATTATTAATAGTTGTCTGCTTTATTATAGTAGCTTTCCTCTGGTTCAATATGGGACTGTTCAATATGGCCTGTTTGCCAAGGTAAAATGTGGCTAAATTCATTTCATGATAACCAAGACCTTGGGAAACCAGAAAATTTTTACTCCTTCCCTCCCAGTGTTTACCTTGAGGTTCCTACTAAATTAAACTGAACTAAACCCAAATCAACACTGACTAATATACCCCAAACTGCCCGGGAAAAGAGCATAATTTTAATACACTAGTATCAATTTTTCTAGTTTTTTCTTCTCATTTCACTTATCTACTTTGGAATTACAGAAGAAATTTTCTTTTCGCTTGCATTTTTCTATTGAGGCTATTGTTGGTTGTGACTGATATACAATTGAACGTTTAAATATTGCATTTAAAACTTCATTTTAATAACTTGCTCAGGTGAGATGAGTTATTTCCTTTTATCCTAGTATTTAAATAGACCCATTACAAAGTATTTTAATATTATCAGCATTATTTTTATCAATATTATTTTTAACATTATCAGCATTTGTCCTGCTATTTTTTTTTTTTTGGAGACAGAGTTTCTCCCTATTGCCCAAGTTAGAGTGCAGTGGCATCATCATAGCTCACTGCAACCTCCAACTCCTGAGCTTAGGTGTTCCTGACCTGCCTCTGCCTCCCAAGTAGCGGGGACTACAGGTGCGTGCCACCACGCCCAGCTAATTTTCCTATTTTTGGTAGAGATAGGGTCTTGCTCTTGCTCAGGCTGGTCTCGAACTCCTGACCTCAAGTGATCCTCCTGCCTTGGCCTCCCAGAGTGCTAGGATTACAGGCATGAGCCACTACACCTGGCCTCATCCTGCTATTTTAAAAATCCCTAGCATATATAAGGACTTTTAATTTAATTATCTCATATTTTTCATGGTTAAGGATAGGAACCTAGAATTCTAGAAGAATCACAAAATTAAATTCTAGTCATTGCTAAAAGGAGCAGAGAGATAGGTATCGGATTTCAGTAGGATGATGCCAGAGGTGGCTTGGGTCTCTTCCTGACATAGCATCATTGGAGGAATTGAAGCGATAGAGTTTTTCACAATGGTGTTTCTTACATTAGGACATTCCAGAGATTTCTTTCAGAGCAGGAATCACCACCAACATGGGAGGCAACCACCACTTCCTGGTTGACCTCCATCTGCCATAATGTGACCACGGGCCATGGAGACTTCTCTAAGTAGCAGCCATTCCTCAGATGCCTCAGATGATATGTGTCTACTTGTGTCCCAAAGTGTAAGCTCTTCGCCCAATTAACACTGATGCCGAAGAAATAGAAGCCTATAGCTGACACCTATGAGGATTCAAGGCATTCTTGTGATACTTCACTTAGAAGGACGGTCTCCAGCTGTATCCAAGATAATACAAGAGGTGCTAGATCACCATTGTTTTTTGTGGCTGAATAGAACTCCATGGTATACATATACCACATTTTATTAATCCACTCACATATTGATGGGTACTTGGATATTTCCACATCTTTGCGATTGTGAATTGCGCTGCTATAATGATTCGAATGCAGATGTCTTTATTATAGAATGTCTTTTTTTCCTTTGGGTAGCTGCCCAGTAGTGGGATTGCTGGATCAAATGGGAAAAACAGGCACCACATGGACTCACCATTAAATTGGTACTAATCAATCAACACTAGTGTGCACATATGGAAGTAACATTCACTGGGTGTTAGGCAGGTGGGAGGAGGTGGAGGGGATGGGTATATTCACACCTAATGGGTGTGGTGCTCACTGTCGGGGGGATCAGGTGGTGCAAAGGCAATATATGTAACCTAAACGTTTGTACCCCCATAATATTCTGAAATTTAAAAAAAAGGCATCCCATCAAATAATCAGCTGAAGAAATTTAGAGGGTTTATCTTCCATAAGCATAATGCAAACATAGGTGTAGTTCCAAGGTTTTTGCATAGATTTACCTAGCTAATGTTTAATTTTTTGATATATAGAATTCTTCAGTAAAGTCTGCTTTTATAAAATTTTAATCTGCTTCTGCCCAACACAAAAGAGAAAATATGTCTAAGCAACACTCGAGGAAACTAAGATAGAACAATTAAGTTAAAATTCCTCTGAAGTAGGCCAGGCGCGGTGGCTCACGCCTGTAATCCTAGCACTCTGGGAGGCCGAGGTGGGTGGATTGTTCAAGCTCAGGAGTTCGAGACCAGCCTGAGCAAGAGCAAGACCCCGTCTCTACTAAAAAAATAGAAAGAAATGATCTGGACAACTAAAAATATATAGAAAAAATTAGCCAGGCATGGTGGCGCGTGCCTGTAGTCCCAGCTACTCGGGAGGCTGAGGCAGGAGGAATGCTTGAGCCCAGGAGTTTGAGGTTGCTGTGAGCTAGGCTAACGCCACGGCACTCACTCTAGCCAGGGCAACAGAGTGAGACTCTGTCTCAAAAAATAAATAAATAAATAAATAAATAAATTCCTCTGAAGTAAATATTTAGCCTGCTTATGGGAAATTTCCTATCTTTGTTTGTGTGGGCACAAAACAATAATGGAGGGGTCCAGATAAGGATTACTAGAGCTGGGCTTCTTGAGGAAGACAGCCCAACCGCACAGCAGTTCCGTTTGGAAATGGAAAAGACACCCGCCCCAACGGCATCTGGCATGGGGTTCTTAAGGCATCCATCCATCACTAGCCTTATATTCTTGTTTTTATTCCATCCATATTCATTTGGTGCCAAGGCAAAACTCCAAAGTGTTCTGTAAAAGTCTGTGATTAAGTCCCAGTATAGAGGATACAAATAAAGTATCTAACATTTACAAAGCAATTCTATATGGGCCAAATTCTGCCCGACTCTATTCAAAGTGTTTTGCTTGTATTATCAGGGTTAATCCTCAAGGGATCCAAGGAGATAAGTACTGATAATGTCACCCCTATTTTACATACAGGCAAACTGAGACAAATGGGGTGAAGCAATTTGTCCCAACCCTTAGGGTGTGAATGTCAGAGCCAGGCAGGCCAGTGCCAGAGCCATCTCCTTGCTAGGCAGGAGGTGTCTGGACAGCATGCCTAGAAAATCACAATTAATGAACGAAAAAAGTCTTCATATTTAATTTTCAAATCTATATTTGATATTCTATATATTCAGTCTTAAACTTGGAAGCTTATTAAACTTCCATATTCTCTATGTTGTCCCAGCAAGTAACTTACCACCCCATGTCACCTAAAGCTTTGTCTTTTGGGGAGAAAAAAATAGTGCCTGAATTTACATTAATAGTCTATCCCAGTTAAATACATTGTTCAGCTCCACATTCTGCTTTTGGATGCTCAACATAGGAGTATAAAACATATATTTCACCCAAAAGTAGAATTCATTCAATCAAAATTTATGAAATTCCAGAAAGTATGTCAACATAAACTGTATAACTCCCAGTGTGTTTAAGGAAAAACATCGTCTTTCTACTGTTGGCAAATAGTCAACTTTGGTTAATAAACACAACATTACATCGTAAAGCTCGAGGAACACCAAACATATATCCTGGGGAAAACACAGAAAATTTCATTATTATTCACTTTATCTTCAGAAGAAAAAATTGTGCTTTGCCAGTATGAATAGTACAACTTTTCATATTCTGACAGTAACCTCAGTGGTATTACAGTCAAATATTAAATGATAACAAGACTTTGTCATGTCCTAGAGAAAAAGATTCCCAGAACTTTCTACATTAAAAGCTTCTTTGAAGGACAAATTCTGTTTCACACAAATGTAAGAAGTTCAACATTTACATCCCCTCCCACCAGTAAGCACTAAATGTAAAACAGTATTCTCATCAAGGACCTCTGTGATCTGATAAATGGTGTTAGGTTTTCCCACACCGTCAGGGCTGACTTGTTTTCAGTAGTATTGTTGTACATGTTGCCACCGCAAGAATGCAAGAGCTGTTAAACAAATCTTGGCACCAATGCTGATGATGCGAACCTGCAACGTGAGGTCATGCTATTGTTGACAGTGTTTACTTCAGCAAATAGGAATTTGTATCCTGCATTGTTCTTCAAGTGTCAACAAATATGGAGAAATTTTTAAAATTTTTAAAATTCAATCATTCAAATAAGTTAAATTAGTTAAGTCCATCCATTAATTTGTAAGCTGGTTGTGAGCAGGGATAATTTTCGCTTTGCTGTCTATCTTTGTATCCTTGGCTGGGTGCAGTGGCTCATGCCTGTAATCCCAGCACTTTGGGAAGCCAAGGCAGGAGGATTGCTTGAAGCCAGGAGTTTGAGACCAGCCTGGGCAACATAGTGAGACCCCATTTCTACAAAAATAAAAATTAAAAAAAATCTTTTTATCCTTCATAGGACTTAGCCATAGACACTAATTAAAAATGTACACACACATGCACACATACATACAAACATATATAAATGTTTATATTTGAAGTGGGCAAAGCATACAGCACTTTAAATACATCATTCTAACTTTAATGGAATAGAGCAGAGCTCAAACGGAGAAGAGAGTGCACTTAAAAAACTATATTGCACCCTTCCAGGCAAGTGTTATAGGAGCCAAGGATTAGGAAAGTAGCCATAGATTTGAAACCAGGATTCAAACCAGATCCTCCAGCTCCAGAGTCACCTCATTATACTGCCTTAGCTTGGGCAATGTGCCTAAAAAATTACAGTTAATAGGGGGAAAGGTCATTGTGCTTAATTTTCAGATCTTCCAGGTACTCTATATAGTACATTCAATTCTAAACTTGAATGAAAGCCTATTAAATTTTTATAATGTCTTGGGTGTCACAGTGACTAATTTATCATCCCATTTTAGGAAAAGATTTTCAATTTGGAAAAAACAAAAATGTAGTGATTTACCACGTTAGTAGTCTATTCCAGTTAAGATGTTCTAGGGAGATATTTAGAAGGTAGAATGGATGGGATGAGTGGTTGATTAGATGAAGGAGAGGAGAGAGAGAGAGAGAGAGAGAGAGAGAGAGAGATCCAGGATGACACCAGGATGATACTACCCTTTTCTATTCTGGGTAGATGGTGGTACATTTATGAAGACAGGGAAGGCAGGAGGAAATATTTCCCAAATAATGATTACAAGAAGGTACCCTCCCTCTCTCCTATGGGGTTTGCCCTGAGTGTTGGGGTCAACTCTTCCACTGATGCCATTGGCATTCTATTAATCATTACTTAATAGAATGTTATATATTATATATATATATATATATTAGTTGATAGAATATTAATAGCTATTTTATCCAGATATTCCTGACATACTCCAGACAGGCCTGATCAAGCTAAAAAGCATTGCGTGTTACACAGAGAACTGATATTTGTCCCACAGCCCAGACTCTCTCTCCCAGAACTGTTTGCATCATAGCACTACTAACTGATATTGTACATGAACCACCTAATCATTCTGCTGTGCTAAAGTCTGTTGACTTCTTCAAATCCAAAAGCCTTAATCCTAATAAGGTTGAATTCAAGATGATAAGCTATTAATACATTTTCTATCTTAGTCCATCTTTGAGTAATAAGTCATGTGTTTAGCTTTCAGGTGGAGCTGCAGAATTACCTAACTAATGAACTGAGTGTTAAAGATGAAGCAGTATTCTGATCCTCAGTAGAACTTACCAGTAAACCCACTTTGAAATGGCTACAAGGGAGACCTACCGGATATCAAGTTCTGCCCAAGTCCTCCTCTGGTTATGGAGACACCAGCATGTATAAATGCTTATCTATCACCAATTTGAGAAGCTCATATTAACAGAAAAAGCTTTTTTGCCATTTGGGTTATTGTGTTAAAAATTAAAAACAAAGTCTGTGTAGAAAATGAGATATTCCTAAAAGAAATACAATTCTCAAATAGATTTTGACTTTTGCAACACCAATATCTATGTTACATCTCTCAATTCATAATCATATTACAAAGAGTTTATATTTAATACAAATAAACAATCAAAACCTCTCAAGTGTCCAAACTGCTTTTAAAATGTTTTGGAATTTTTTTTTTTCCTTTTGCCTTGACAGTAGAAGAAATATTTAGGAGTCATAGGCTAGAAAGTTAGGGTTGGAAAGACACTTCCAGTACCTCAACTTTGTAGGTGAGGTTAAACATACTTATAAATTGAGGCTGGAATTTAGGACCATTGAAAAACAGTCTACGAATCACTCTTTCCTAATCATGACTAAGGTCAAAATTACATCACAAAATAAAAAATATGTCCAATGACAAAAATGCTAACCTTTAAAGTCACTTTATAAGCACAAGTGAACAAATGGTTTTGGAATTTATTATTACTGTGGCCCTACCTTGGACTTTGAAGTTACAGATGTATGTGTATAGCCAGCAAATAGACATAACTCTTCCTATCTCAGAGGAAAGCAGTAAGATATTTGAATTTATTACAAATTGTCACCAGATAATTTTTTAATATTTTGATTCATCTACAACAATGTTTCCATTATTATTTATGTGGGTAAATCTGAAAGCAGAACACTGCTCTTTTTCGGAATCTAATTTTTAGTTTTTTCACTGCGCTACCATTTTAACTCTCAATTTACTTGGAGATTATCACTTTTTAAATTTACTGTTATTTTTTAAATGACAACCAACTGTAGAGCACATGCTCCGCGTGTCTTGAAAACAAAAACCACAAAGAGAAAAAAAGCAGTTTCTAGATGAAAGAAGTAAGTTTATCTTTTTATATTAGGTTAGGCATTTGGAAAAGGGAAAAGAAGTCATTTTAATTAACTAGTTAACTTCTCTTTGTTATTTAACCGGATGCCTTCCCAAATGATGGTCTACTCAGTTGAAGAATGTTGCACAAGTCCTAAAACTCTCTGAGGAAATCTCCTCCTAAGATGAGTTCAAATCCAAAAATTAGATTTAAGAGTCTTTCCTTGGCGGGCGCGGTGGCTCATGCCTGTAATCCTAGCACTCTAGGAGGCCGAGGCGGGCGGATTGTTTGAGCTCAGGAGTTCAAAACCAGCCTGAGCAAGAGCGAGACCCCCGTCTCTACTAAAAAAAAATAGAAAGAAATTATCTGGACAACTAAAAATATATAGAAAAAATTAGCAGGGCATGGTGGCGCATGCCTGTAGTCCCAGCTACTCGGGAGGCTGAGGCAGAAGGATCACTTGAGCCCAGGAGTTTGAGGTTGCTGTGAGCTAGGCTGACGCCACGGCACTCACTCTAGCCCAGGCAAAAGAGTGAGACTCTGTCTCAAAAAAAAATAAAAATAAAGATGAAAAATAAAAGTCTTTCCTCATATGTATATGGAACACCTGTCTAGACAGCTGTGAAATTTTAGTCACATGCTAATATTGCTGATGACATAATACTCCTCACAATGATTATGAGCCCACCAAGTACGTAACTCCGTAAAATCTTACGTGGCAAATGCAACTGCAATCATGGAAAAGACAATGCAACATAACTGGTCTAGAGCAGTAGGGAATGTCGGTATATTCTGTGAAATGTCTGTGAAAATGTATTCACAAAAGTAATTGTCGAACGCTTACTGGGGAGAAGAGAAGGTAAAATATCACGCCAATTCTGCTTTAAACTATTAGAGTTTTTCATACCTTCCCATGCTGTCCTCCATGACACCTCATCATCTTCTTGTCTTTCTGTATCGCCTGCTGGGTTTAGGCCTCAGACGAGTTTTCCGGTCCACAGATTCTCTCTTAAATCCTGCTGGATTTGCTCTTTGATCCGTCTTTTAAGATTTTTAAAGACTTTTATTTCTGGAAGTTTTATTTAGTTCTTTTTCAAACGTTGCTGGTATTCTTGATACAGTATTGTTTTTTTTCTCATATGTCCTGGTCTTTCAATTTAAACATTGTCTTAGTTCATTTGTGCTGTTATAACTAAGTACCACGGACTGGGTACTTTATAAGCAACAGACATTTGTTTTTCACAGCTTCGGAGGCTGGGGAGTCCAAGATCAAGGCCCCAGTGTTCAGTGTCTGGTGAAGGCCTTCTGGCTGTGTCCTCACGTGGCAGAAGTATTGGTTCCCTCCAGCCCTTTTATAAGACACTAATCCATTCGTAACGGTGGAGCCCTCATGACTTTATAATGTCCCAAAAGGCCCTACTTCTTAATGCCACTAGAATGGGAGTTAGGTTTCAACATGAATTTTTGAGGGGACATGTCCAACCCAATTTTTGAGGGGACATAGTCAATATACTCCATGTTCTCTACCCAATTGTTCTATTGATGGAATTCTCGGCAGTTTGACCCTGATCAGTTGGCTTCACCTGCAGATATTTGTCCAAATGGAGAGTTCCCCCGTGAGGCGTGAGCTCATTTTCAACGGGGATTTGCCCTTGGGGATTCAGGGAAGCCTAGGTCGAGGGCAGGTCCCTTCTTCAGAGAGTTACAGACCCTTCCCTCAAAGGTTCACAGCTATCACTATCACCAGCCTGAGACCACTGCTTATGTTAATTTCTTGGCTCTGAGTGTCCCCTGACCATGCAGGGAGCATAAATTTAATCCCAAACCCACATGGCAGTAGGCCTGTGATAATAATTCCTCAGAAGACTCAAGAGACTTTTATTGTGGTAAAATTCAGCATTTTAATGATTTTGAAGTATATAATTCAATGGCATTTAGTACATTCAGTGTTATGCAATCAACTCCACTATCTAGTTCTAGAACATTTTTTTGGTTGCTAGACTGGTGCTCTCTCCCCTTTCTCTCCCCACCACCTCTCACCAAGCACAGCTGCAGAAATCAGCCCACGTGTTCAACAGTCAGGCTTTCAATTCCTTCTGTGACTTTGGCCCCAGAGGATTTTTGTTACTGTCTTGAGAGCTCAGTTACACGTTTAAAAGGATGTTATAATAGTTTGTCTGGCATTCCTAGGTATCTAACACTGGGAGGATTTTCTAATCATTTACCCCTCTCAAGAGCTTATTAAACGCCCCCTCCCCCCCAGGCCTTATGCCTTAATCAATAAATCAGGATTTCTGGGTGGGGCCTAAAGTATCTCTACATTTTTAAAGCACTGTGAGTACTTATAAAGCAAAGTCTCTGTAGTAAGCACTTAATAAAGCACCGACTGACTAGTTGGAAGAAGGAGGAGGCTGTCCTAGCTTGAACCTAAACTATGTCTAATCCTGGAGTTGAGGCCTACTTGGGCACATCTGGTGACCTGATGGGGCAGACCCGCCAGATGTCTGTTGCACAAGGGGCTAAAGGGTGCCAGGGAGATAATACAGCCTTTCTTGAGAAAAGGAAAAACCAGGCACAAGATAAATTCCAAGTAGAGTTTGGTGTCTGTGACTCAAACCTATGCAGGGCCCATGAACTTGCCTCTGATTGGTCAGATACACCAAGTTCAAATCTTCTGTGATCTTGGCTGTTACATACCTCTCAAGGTCTCAGCTTCCTACTTGGAAAATGAAGATACCAGTAATATCTATCTCTTGGGGCTTCTGGAAATACTAGACCATGTTTGCAGAGTTACCAGCATGGATTATATTATGCGCTTAGTGAACATTAACTTTATAAATTAAAATGGAAATAGCCCTTTCACTAAAACCTCTTGTTCTCTGATTGATCTTAGAGCAGACTACGAAAGGAGGAGAGAGAAAGGGGAACAGAAGGAGTCACCCCGAATGGCTGAGCCCATCAGCTTTGACACTTCTTAGGCCTCTCTCCTGCAGTAGCCACAGGTGGTACCTGGCAGGACACAGGAGTGCCTGGCACACACCTAGGAGGTCCCCAGCAAAAAGCATCTAGTAAAGGCTTCATTGCAGGAGCAAGGACAGCAACAAATTCTCCAACAGGTTTGCTTTGAATCCCAGTGTGGGTATCATTGTGATGAGCATAAAGATGAGTGATCCTAAAACAAACAATATTTTCAAAGATTGCTATTCCAGAGGAGACAAGCTCAGTCAGTGGGGCCTAACCTGAAGCTCTGTATTCACCTAAATCCAGTGGTGCGATATAAACCAGCTCTCAGAAAATAAAAAATCAAAAAGTCTCACAGTGTTTGCCAAGTTCCTTGGTGTAAATTCTTCTACTATGGCTAATACCAACATGACGTTACCGCGTACTGAGGTGGGAAGAGATGTGCTCAACTGGCTCTCACGCTCTTCTGAGGCAGCACAAGCCAGCCCCAACACACAACTGCTCATTCTTCCAATGACAGGACCTCTAAAAACCTCTAAAAGGTGTAATGACACACCCTGTAGCATTGACATGATTATGCGGTCCTGGAGAAGGAACATTTCTATCTGTAACGTAGCTCATCTGTATCCTGAGACTGCCAGATGTACCTAGTGTATTCTCTCTGCCCAACAGGGACATTTACCACCCACGACGCACTATAAATAACCTACACTTCAGCCTGCATACTGTTTGATGGTGCTTTGTTCTCCTTTATTATGGCCCTTGTGTCTTTGTAGGAAATGCAATATTTTTTAAGGTGCTATCGGAGAAGCAGTTTATCATGCTGTCAAATTATAGATCTATTGCAATATGGGTTCCAGTTGAGGAAGTTATAACTGAAACTCAAACTGTATTGAGGAAACGTTGGTCAGAGGGTTTTTTACCAAGTTTTACATAGAATGAAGATTCATTAGAATGTGACAACTACAAAATTTGAAATTACGAAAAGCTTCCATCAGCATGCATCAGAATCCCCTGGGGGCAATTAAAAATTAAATTTCTGGGCCCCAACCCCAGAGTTTCACATTCAGCAGACTTGGGACCCAAGAATGTGCATTAATGACAAGTTTCTAGGTGATACTGATGCTGCCAGTCTGGGGATCCCTACAGAGGACCACCGCCTTATACGCAAGATGCCTTAGAGCTGATATTTCTCCTGAAGGAGCTATGGATAACTTGCACGTTTAAATTAGTCACACAGCCACCCATCGAACTGGAGTGGAAGTTTCTTGTTACTCGGGGAACTGTTAACACATTTTTTTTTTTTTTTTTGGTACTGTGCTTTGTTCAACTATCCAGTCTCTGCTTATTAAACAGACTGCAACAAAAAGTTCAGAATCTATGTTTGGAATGACATGAAACTCCCAGAATACTGATAATATTAGCATCAAGTTTTAAATGACATGTGTTTTAGGAGTTTCAAGGCTATGTTGGGTTCATTGGCTTCCTCCTAGTAGCAATCATCTTATCCTCAGCCTCAGCAAACAGAACAGTGACACAGCTTGAGATTGCACAGCAAGCAGTGGAAGAGGGAGTTGTCTCTTTTCTGCCCTTCCTTAGTGCCCAGAACACAGTAAGTGTGCAAGAAATGTCTGTGGAATTGTGAAATTGTTGGAGGAAGGAGGAAAGAGTGAGGGAAACACAATTCCAGCAGCACAAATCTTCAAGGTCATCCATGGGAGTCAGAACTGAGTCCTCACGTTGCTGAATTATTTTGCCACTCTCTGAAATTCCCAACTTCCCTTTTCCTAGGATGAAGTCGCTCTGTGTACAAAGGCGGTTGGTATCATAGCCGATGCCCAGGAGAGGCTAAAACAAAAGCCCAAAACAAAAACTATTTTTAACAGCTGGTGTAAGCAGGATGTAAAGGTCATTGTTTTCAAACCAAATCACCCAACAAAGAAAAATAATCTCCATCAAGCATGTTGTTTTGGGTTTGTTTGTTTTCCCTGACTCACTCACAATACTATCACCTCATTGTCTAACTGGCCTAGAAACTTAATTTCACTCCTAGTATTTTTCTTGGGTTATTATGTTTTTAAATATCCTTGAATGGAATTAAGATCCACCACTTGCTTTTTAATTTTGCCCATATTAGGCAGGACTGTCAAACAGCATTTCCCTGTCAGGTTTCAGGGTCATTTTGCAAACGCCACCCCAGAGGTCCCTTTAGTCCAACTCGTACAACCGCGACAGGGATGCGTCAGCGAGCTGGAGCCCAGGCCATGTGCCCACAGTGTATACACAGGCCCACGGTGCTGCCTACACATTTTGTACATTCCTTCCTGTCTTTAGCCTACGAGCTGGCCAGATGTCAGAGGTTTGGTTTCTGTTAGGTTGTATTGTTTGATTTTTCTCCTACAGGTCTGATGGCTTTTAGGGACAGCGATAACAGGTATTTTAGAAATGAGATGTGCCCAGAGGGCTTAGGGGTATATAAACCATTCTAGGGGATTTAGTGCAGCCATTTATCCCAGACTCTCAGCTGGCTACGGGCCTCTCAGGGTGAGCGGTCCCTCAGGGGACCGACAGGGGGGTGGGCGGAGGGACACTCAGGTCCTTATTTTATCCTCTGTCTAATGAAAAAAAAGGTCCTCTTTATTACAAAACAAAATAGTTGTTTCTAGAACTTGGGATCTTATGTAATAGCTGATATTACTGATGGCTACTGTTTATTCAGGTTCCCTCACCTGTCAGACGATGTCCTAAGCACTCTATCTACCACAACCCCGGAAGGTACGTATGATTAGTTCCGGTTTACATAAAGGAAGCCATGATGTAGAGAAGCCAGGTGACTTTCTCTGTAAGACTTAGCGGCAGCCAGTTCTGTATGTTTCCAATAATAGCTAATGTATATTGAATTCTGTATGCGAATCCCTCTATGTGTATTATTTCTTATTGAAATAAGGAAGGAAGTGTCCAGATCACATAGGGAAACTGAGAAAGTGCCTCCAGTTCCCAGTCCACTTGTGTTTTCATCCTCTATGACATGAATTTTTCCATGGAATTGGAGTTCTGGGGAGGAGTCAGCAGAAAAATTGGTCTTTAATATCAAGACACTGTCCCTCAGTGGTTAGGTGTGGGCTCTGGAACCTGCTGCTTGGGTTCAAGTCCCAGCTCTGTACCCATCTAGCTGTGTGACCTGGAGCAGATTGCTTAACCTCTCTGTGCTTCCATCTCATTCTCTGTAAGGGGGGAGAACAATATCCTCCTCAAAGGGCTGTTGTGAAGATCATTCTAGTAAAAAGGTGATCTTTTGATCAATAATTATTATTTCTTATATATAAGAAAAAAGATATAGCAGATTTTTCCTCATTTTTTCTGCTCTGAAAAAAAAAAGGATGTCATAGAAAATGTTCTCGTTTTCCTCAGACAGAACTTGATGAGATTCAGATCATTGGGATCAGTTCAGAGAACAGGTAAGATACTAACTAAAGAAATTAGGGTAAGTAGCTAATTAAAGTCTTGAAAACGCCACATAGAGATCAGGCCACATTTATAAATTCCAACACCCAGCATCCCTAGGGTTCTGAATCTTCTAGAAACACCACTAGGAAAGGACAATCCAGAAGAATTCTAACCTTAAGAGGGAAAAAAGTGAAGCTCAAATTGAAGAGATTTATTAAAGTTGGGATTGGTGTGAACTAAAGTATTAATAATTGGGCAATAGTGTACACAGTGACTTTAACATAATATTGATATATACATATGCCATTTCAAGGCTGCATGACATAGGCTTTTGGAAGCAACTGTTAAAACCAAACTAGGGGATAGTGGTGATGGTTGCACAACAATGTGAATTCACTTAATGCTGCTGAATTGTATGCTGAAAAATGATTAAAATGATAAAAATAAATCAGGCTTACTCTTGTCCATTCACGTAGAATTGTACAAAGGAGTTTGCCCTCATAGCACAGATTCTCACACTCAAACGTCCAGCCAGACCTAGGCTTGGGGGTCACGAACGTTGTACAGCAGTGAGTGAATGAATCACAAAAAAATCAAGACAATATTATCAATGAGTCCACTTTGAAGCAAACAGTTCCTGCAACTCCTCTTGCATGTTTCTGGATGAAGTTTAACTGGATAGTATCCTGAGATTGCAAAATGAAGCGGTTTTAAAATGCTTGTAATTTACTCTTATTTAGCCATATCAGTCAGGACTTTTCTCAATACTGTGCAACCAGGACAAAACGAAGCAAACTGCCAAGGCTGACAGAAGACTGCCAGGGTCATCCATGACATCCAATTTCCCATATGTGGGTAGCCAAATAGTCTCATTTTATTATCTGCTAGTTTTATCTAAAGTTGTTATAAATCTGAAACTTTAACATGTATCTTGTGCTAACAAAATATCATTTGAATGCTTATTTCTGAAACCGAAGTAGGACGAATTAGATAGCAGTTAATTGTCTCTGCTATTCATCAGATAATGACTTATGTAGTCAAAGAAGAACTATGTGTGCTGAAACCCTGTGTTTCACCCCTCAGGATAATCGTATGCCCCAAACTTGAGGCACAGCTGTTCCCCAAAACTGCAGTAAAAGGGATCAGGAGGAAATAAGCAGCTCCCTGGGTCAATGATGCAGAAAAGGGCACAGGCGGAGTGAGCTCTCCTGAGATGCCACCCGGGCCCTGGGAGCGTGGTCCGGTTGGGAAGTCTCAGTCCATGTATGAATTCTTAAAATGGGGATAATAATATTGCAAATTTAAAAACAAATGAAGAAGGAGGGTTTTGAAATTTAATTTCCATATAGGAAAAAAACCTCCTTTCTTCCTTTTTTCTTTCTCTTACTTTCTTTCCCCCTATCTCTTTCTCTCTCTTCCTTCTTTTCTTTCTACCGACTTTAAATTTCTCTGTGGCAACAAGATGACAGCACATTTAATTTGGATTCTTCAGTGTCTCCAGGGAAATAAGAGAGTCACTGGACAATGGGGGATCATTCATATGGCTCACTCTTTCCATCGCCAGTGCTGTATGATTTGGGGTTATTCTATAAGCCAATGTTTGCCATTTAATTTTGCCTGGTGGTTAGGGTGGACAGATTAAATAAAGGTAATTTACGATGGGAAATGATGTCAGGGACTAATTCTTAGTCTAGAATCAAGGGTGGCCTTGGAAAGAACTTGAAGCCCTGTCTTGCCCTATTGTACAAGTCTGTGAGGGAAATACTGAAGGGGCATTGGCTGATGGGGTTGGGGGGATGGAACCATCGAATCATTGCTCTCAGGAGGAAATTCTGGGGCAGGGGAGAGGAAGAAGTGGAAGAACCACCTGATACTGCCCTGATCTCACCTGGGGGGTGGGGAGGAAAGGTGGTTTCTCAAGCCTGACTGTGAAGCCTATTGAGTAATCAGGCAAAGGAACCCGGGAAGAAATTCAAGCCCCTCTCTGCTTCTCTCCCTACCCTGAACCCTCTCCTCCCCTGGGTTGAATAGCAAAAAATGTAAATACACTCCACTCCCAAGCAGGAGTGCTGATCAGGATGGGCCAAATGCTAGGAAATTGTATTGCCCACCCCTAGAGCTGGGGTCTTCCAGGTGCACACAGGTGACAGTAGCCCTGGTGGTGTGGATTCTTCCTTTCCCTGAGGCCGCATTTTAAGCAAACTTAGCCTTCTTTTCTATAACCAGAGAAAACTTCTGTAGTACTTCTTTAGCACTCACTATGTAGGGCAGTGTTTTACCCCATGGGACAGAAACCATCATTATCATCCCCATTTTATAAATGAGGAAATTGAGGCACAAAGAGATGGAGTTGACCGAGGTCACAGAGCTGGGATGCAGACACAAGTCATCTGGCTCCTAACTTTGTAACCCGAACCGCTATGCTATGCAGTGGGCCATCACACTTTACTGAAATTATTTTTATTTTTCTATTTTTAGAGATACAGTCTCATTCTGTCACCAAGGCAGGGTGTAACTCCGAACTTCTGGGCTCAAGCAATCTTCCCACCTCAACCCCTTGAGTAGCTGGGACTACAGGCAGGTGCCACCACACCCAGCCAATTGTTCTTATTTTTTGTAGAGACAGAGTTTTACTATGTTGCCCAGGCTGGTCTCAAACTTCTGGCATCAAGCAATCCTCCCAACTCAGCCTCCCAAAGTGCTGGGATTACAGGCATGAGCCACCGTGCCCAGCCGCAAATAAATTGTACATAGCAGTGTGTCAATATTCACAGTAACAACAGCACTCTTCATTCCCCTTCCCTAATTAATGTTTCTGTAGCACTTACCTCCATGTCACATATTATATATTTTTATATTTATCTTGTTTATTAGTTGTCCCCCACCAGCACTAGAATGTGTGATCCACAGGGACAGTAATATGTGCCTGTTTTGTTCACGGCTATATACTAAGCCTCAGAACAGTTTGTCACATAATGGTCATTCCATTAATGTTTGTTAAGTGAATGATCTATGTAAACTACTCAGTGCAGCACCTCATTTACTACTGTTGATACTATTCACAGGATATTTTGTTTACTGTTTACTACTCTTAATGAAAATAAATGTAAAAAATTACAATGTTTATGGAAAATATTTACCAAGATGAGATAACCCAGGGGAAGAATGGGAGGTGACTGCTATGGGGAATGGGGTTTTTATGGGAGGGACAAAAATGTTCCAGAAGAGGATTGTGGTAGTAATTGTACAACCTGGTGAATATATGAAAAAAAGTAGATTGTACACTTTAAGTGACAGAATTGTTTCTAATATAATGCTGTTAAAATTTTTAGCAATAGGAACCATTCAGTTCTGCTGACAAAAATAGCTAACTTTACGTTAACTTTAGTTTGTTAACAATTAATGGCTTGTGGGGAATGGACGTGGTATCAGATAGTCATTTCTAGTCCACTGCTCAGAAGAGACCACTTCACTGAGCTCAGCCTGCAACTTCAGCCAGATACATGATTTTAATCCTCCTTTTTAGAAACTGACAAAAAAGCAAAGTAAATAAGTAAATAAGAAACTGCTTAGTGTCAAAAGTAAAGTAATTATCCATGAGAGCATCAAATAACGTACACTTGGATGGAAAATGTCCTTCTGAGATCACAACAAATCCTGTGTGTGACCCAGGGGCCCATTAATAATACCTGCTGCTCAACTCTGTTCCCCAGGCGTGTTATTAAACAAGTTAGTGGAGAGAGACACCCCGGAGAGAGCCTCCTAGGACACATACCTCTTTGGTAGTGTGTTACGTGCCTATATAGACTCCTCATGAATCCCACCGTTTATTTTAATGGCCTCCCCTTGCAATTAAACGCCTGCTCAGAGTTGATGAATTGTCACATAGATTAACACACACACAGAGATACAGCATGGCATGCCCCAACACTGATACATGGGAGCTCACTAAATGTAATACACCTTTTCATTTGATAATTTTTCAAAAGAAAACCTGAAGTCTACAAGCACTTAAACAGACTATTCCAGACAGCTCCTTCACACAAGGATGTGTTTGGGGATGGCATCGTTTTCCTGGACGTGCAGTGTCAGATCATTGTGTTTTTAACTTACATTTTATGAAAGTTAGGTTTTCAGAAAACACATTTTCTGAAAAGAGTACTGTGTCTTGTAATCACTACCACATAGACAGTGCTGCGCTGGAGGCCAGCAGGTCTGCCTCTAATAGCAACTCATGGTGTCTTATGGACTCAGGCTGTAGCTAATTAAGAATTTCAATTAAAATATGTGACGCTGGATACAGCTCCAGCACTGGCCTCTTTCTGGCTGTTGTTTGCGGTTGTTAAGGCTATTGCTGTTTCAGGATCGTGAGAAGAACAAAGGTTAATTTACTGGTCCATTTTCTTTCTCTTTAGTGTCAGAACTTAACAATTACAGGAATTGGGACTAGACTTCTGGACCTTCTATTTCATTTTTAGTTTTTAACTTCATACAGATTTAGCAGCTGTAAATGTCTTAAAGCATTTCACTATTGTTCTCACGAGAAGTGAGGTTATTTGAGCACACCATTGAAAGCAGTCTATCTCTGCTGTTCTCCAAATGTATTCTACTAGGTTGTTTTAAAAGTGAGCATCACGTTAAAGATGTAATTTAAATTGCATCACCTCTCCCCATAGAACATAACTACAGCCTCCAAATTAAGCAGAACAGAAGGATCAGTCATGTCTCCCTGATGACATGATAGAGTGATTGGTCAATGATTTTCCCCTTGCCTTGTTCCAAATTGGATTTTCCAGTTTCCAAGGAGAATCCTTTGAGAGGCAGCCCTCAACTTACCCTGGCTTCCTTATTCATTGCGACAGATAAACCAAGTGTGCTTAACCTCTGGTCCATACACAGGACTATGTGCCCCAAAACTAGGTGCAAAAGTTTGTGTGCAGTACCTTTTTCTGAGAAAGGAGTCTATGGTTTTTATCAGATTCTAGAAAGAGTTCACCAACCAAAAGAGGTGGAAACCAGTTTGACTAAGGATATCACTGCTCACATATAGCTAAGAGCAACATGGTCTCTTGGAGTTTCCTTTTGGACTTTATCACTCCAGACCAAACAGGGGTGAAGAGTTTCTGGATAAATGATGGGGGGAACCAGGTCACCCCCTGTCTCACTGGGTTAGAGCCTCTGTAGAGCCCTTCTATATGTTGCGCAAAATTTCTCTGCTCAACTAGCCCTTACTCTAAGTAACGGAAAATTCCCAGTTCAGAAAATATGCAGCTCTTCAAGATCCCTGACGTGATGAACAACTTCAGATATTAGAAGACTCATTTTGTAGAGGCTGGATTCCCCAAGCAGAAAGCCACTCGGAAGGCTGCTTCTAGGAGGTAGAAGTCCAGGTGTCTTAAGGGCTGAGTAAGCGTCAATTTCCACCAGTCCATGACTTGGATGCACCATCAGTGTTGTGATGATCCCACCACTTCTACCACCAGCGTGAACCGTCATCACACTTGCACCCCGCTCATCAACATGACACTTGATATGCATCAAAGTCAATCTTCGAGTGGGGAAAATGTCTCCAAAGACTGCCCAAGGAGCACTGCATGAAAAGCAGGACTCAGTGTTGGAGATCAGGAATTTGAAATGGGTGGCTGCTATGGACTGCATGTTTGTGTTACCCCCCTCCAAAATTTACACATTAAAACTTTAATCCCCAACATGATGGTATTTGGAGATGGGGCTTTTGGGAGTAATTAGGCCATGAGGGTGGAGCCCTCGTGTTGGGATTAGTGTTCTTAAAAGAAGCAGCACTGGAGAGCTTCTTCTCTTTGTGCTCCCCACCATGTGAGGATACGGCAAGAAGGGTGGCTGTCTGCAAACCAGGAAGAGAGCCCTCACCAGATGTGCTGGCGCCCTAATCTTGGACTTCCAGCCTCTAGAACTGTGAGAAATAAATTACCATCATTTAAGCCACCCAGTCTATGGTATTCTGTTATAGCAGCTTGAACTAAGACAGTGGTTTAGAGATAGAAGTTCAGAAATCTCTTTTTTCACATCAGCTACTAGAGTGCCAGACTCCAGCAGCAAATGGACTTCTCACATGGCTGGACAGAGAGTCCAGGCACGGAGCCTGAGAAAGACAGCTAACACTGTTTGAGATTAAGAATTCCCACCATCTCCTACTCTTTCTTGCCTCTCTCCTTTCTCTCTTTTAAATGTTACAAGTACAACATGGACTTAAATGTTGCTTCCAATTCTTCTATTTATTGTCATTTAATTTCTCTAGGCCTTTTAGTTTTTCATCTGAAAATAATAATGCATACCCTGTAGAGGTGCTATAAAAGATTAAGTGTAACAATGTACATAAAGCTCTTGGCACACAACTTGGCACTGAGAAGGGCTCCCAGAGGCTTGCTATTACATTAAAGTTAACTTCCAGCCAGTTCCAAATTGAGCCCTTTTCCAAATTAGGCATTACCCTGCTCCTTCCTCCAAAACAGCTCCACACATCCTTCTTCCCACCCGCCCTTTTCCTGTCTAACCCTGATTCACTTTTCAGCTCTGGGCTGACATGTAACTTCCTTGAAAAAGCCCTTCTAGAAACTCTAGTCTAGATTATGCTGCTTATGATGCTAATCCATGGCCATGGGATATCTTGCCATGTTTATTCTGTAGAACTACAAACAACATTGTTTGTTTATTGCTGGGTATTCCCTCTTTCCTCTGCTCCACTATACTCTCACTGAGGGTAGAAATTAAATCTTCTGAATTGTCTCCCCAGCAGTGAGCGGGGTGTCCGGCATTTAGTGCTTGCTTAATAATTACTGGTTGCAAGAATGAGTCAATGAATGGATGAATCAACTCTTACTGAAGACTGGGCAGTTGTGTGAGCCTCAGCCTGTATGTGCCAGTTGTCCTTTATGCCTCCCGTGCAGTCCCCTCCCCAAGTATTCTGGGAACATTATTTTCCCATTTGAAGCTAAGATGGTTGATGCTGGACATACATCCAAAAATTCATCACATTCAATATGAATATTTGTTTGTCCTAAGCCAGTCCAGAATGTTTTATTTTCCTCATCCTTAAAAAGGCTGTGTGGACTATTATAAATAGACACAGGTAAGCAACAGGAGACCTTCCTGCCCTCAAGCACAGGCAGAAGGCCGTGCATCTGAGAGCCAGGGGATGCGTCCAGGATGTTATGACCCCCAAGCTTCCTCCAGGGTGGGGATTTTCCTCCACGGCTTCTGAGTTTGTCACATCTCAGTTTGACCAAGTAATCCTCTTCGCTTATAATGAGGGATTTTTCACTGGGCCCAACTCCCGGTAAATGGCTCAAAGTTAAAACTCAAAGTAGACTGGGTATACGCAGTTTTTGAGTATGCCATCAGAGCACGGCCCTAACGAAACAGCGAACATCTCTTTACCCCTTTCCCTGCTCTTATCGGTTCCTTTCCCCTTTAAGAATGTACTTATTTTTTTCCACATCGATATAGAGCAATAACATATTAAATGAATTACCTGGCTCTTTACTTTTTCTAGGAATAGTCTTCATCCAAGATCTATCCACAAACCCTTGAGAAATAGCCTTCCTCTCACCTACACAAAGAAGTTACTTTGAAATCTTGCTAAGTAGTATTTGACTGATTTAGTCTATATAGGAACAGTGGATAATGTAGATATTAAAAAATCCTTTTGGGCTATAAATCATTCAGGGTCACTATTAACATTAATAAAAGTAGATGAAAATAGTCTAGCATCTTAGCAGCAACTAGATGTGTAAATTTAATAGAGGTTTAAAACTCATCCAGTCTCAATTTACCCATCTGTAAAATAAGCACAATAATTTAATTGATATAAAGCAACTCGGTTAAGTTCATAGCTAATAAGGGTTGGCTATTGTTATAATTGTCATCACCCTAATCCTCGCTAAATACCTACAGTTCAAAGGACGTAGCCCATGTGAGGAATTTGGCTATTATTCACTGTACAATATGGAATGAGTTTGCTGTTGCCTTGAGTTTTCAACTAAATAAACCACCACCCATTATTAAATTCCAAATGTTCAAACCGATCACAATTCATAGTTAAGAAACTATTTAACTGGTTGTGCAATATTTAGCAGAAAAGCACAGATATTTTTGAGGAGTGGTGGGTGTAGGAATCTAAGAACAACTCAACAAATCGACACTTAAGAGATGAAAATAGTCCCCCAAATTGTCAGTGCTTTGTTCCTGCATAATTTTAGTTCTAAATTTAGTATTACAAATATTACCAGATGGCATAGATTGACACTAAGCCCACAAAAGTCATGTTCTTACAAACCATTTCTGAATTCTCAGTGGAAGTTGTGGCCACTTCAAGCATCTTTGTTGACCTGCCTGGTTTTGGTTGACTACAGCTAACAGGCATTCATGGACCTCTAGTCCAAATGAGGCTGAATGCATTACGGCTGGAGAGAGCTGTCCCATGTTTTAAGTTTTTATCAAGAGAAGTATGGAAGTAATATTCATCCAGTGTCAGGCAAGTAGGAGAGTGGAGGAGGGGATGGGTATATTCCCACCTAATGGGTGCAGTGCGCACCATCTGGGAGATGGGCATGCTTGTGGCTCTGACTTGGGTGGTGCAAAGACACTATATGTAACCTAAACGTTTGTATCCCTGTAATTTTCTGAAATTTAAAAAAATAAATTAATTAAAAACAGAAAAGAAGACAAAGACAACATTTTGAATCACATGACCCCATACCCTGCTTATCCTATAAACCAGGCAATTGATATCCTATAAATATATCAATTAACTGAGTAGTCCATGCCACGTGCCTGGGGTGCCCCCCAGCTTCCTTCTCCGACAAACACGTATCCACCCTCCAAGACCCAGCCTAAGTGTGACCTCCTGAATGCCTTCCGCAAGTCCCTCAGCCAGAATTAGCTGCCCCATTCTCATTTCTGCCAAGCCTTTCAAAGTTTCTCTGTTACAAAACTCACAACAGTTACATGTTTGCCTGCCCTAACACTCTGGACCAGCAGTGTGCTGACAAATATTTATTACCAAGCCTATGGCAAATGCCCCTTTCATTCCTAGAAGCTAGCACAGTGCTGGAAATGGTACATTCTCAAAAATTCTGAGCTGTTCTCATTTACTGCTAAAGGGGTCACATTCAAGTTCAGCACTAGGGATGCCATGAAGCAAAGCATAGGATTGTCTTTGGGAAACTCTCTACTTTATATATTCTTTCTTTTTCTTGAAGGTTTTACTCTTCCCAAGGCTCATCCTGGCAGTAAAACTGATTCAATAAACAGATTCAAAGAAGACGTTAATGATAAATCTATGTGTTAACAAGTGAAAATATGCATTACAATAGTCGCTTTTTATCCAAAGTTTTGATTTTGACAGTTTCTGTTACCTTCAGTCAACCAGCATCATCATGGCTCAATGATCCTACTTCTGACACATAATCAGAAAGTCGGTCACAGCCTAATGCTATGTTACGATGCCTGCGCCATTCAACTCACTTCATCTCATCATGTGGACATTGTAGCATCTCACATCGTCACACAAAAAAGGGTGATCACAATCGAGTAACATATTTTGAGAGAGAGAGACCACATATACATAACTTTTCTTACAGTATTTTGTCATAAGTGTTCTATTTTATTAGTGGCTATGGTTGTTAATCTCTCACTGTGACTAATTTATAAATTAAATTTTATCATAGGTATGTGTGCATAGGCAAAAAACATAGTATGTATAGGGTTTGGTACTATCCACAGTTTCAGGTATACACTGGGGGTTTTGGAACATATCCCCCAAGGATAAGGGGGGACCACTGTAACTTAAATAGAATGCCTGCACAAGGCAATGCTTAATCCAAAATCACAACTACTCAGTAGTAGAATTTCATGCATTTTATTTACATCATTGAGGTAGAAATATGGAGTCTAAAGGTATTTTTACCGGAATACCTCAGGTCATATAAAGCAGCGATCGTTATGCTGTATGATAGTCCAATGACTCTGCATTTCAAATCTGGAAACACAATTAGCTTTGTGAGCCATATAGTAGAGTAGAAGTAGAGGCTCTACCACTGGACATCCACTTAGCCAGCTCATTTGGGTTAACCAATGCTCTTTAATCTATCTGTAAGGCAAATTGAGCAAGATCACAACATGCAGAAAGCTTGAAACTAGTAGGCTTCCCTCTGGTGCACGACAGACACAGGTAACGTTGATAAGCGCACAGCTTGCTTATCAAAGTCAGTTATGTTTGTACCCAAGTATTTCTATCTGAAATGGACTTGTTATTTTAATTAAGGATTTAATTAAATCCAACTATTATGAAAATGAATCAAATATCAGTGCAAAAAGAATGATAATTATTTTTTCTATGAAAACAGTGAAATACTTTTCAAGGATGGAATAAAAACTAACAGCAACTGCTGTCAAAGTAAATTTTGCTGAAACAGCCATAAATGACAAAAGGTGAACTGAGTCATGAAAATCTAGAAGAATTATGTACTTGGATTATTTCTCAGATGTCTTTAAATTCTCTCTCTGTTATATGGAAACTGAAGTTAAAGCTCATAGATGATATATTAGAGGATATCATTTATTGAAGAAAGATGACACTGTACTCCAATCAGTGGGCCCAAACTGGAAAAAAAAAAAAAAACAGAAATCCTTGGCCCTACATCAAAAGATTGGCAAAGGAATGTACAAGTATATAATTTAAGTAAAAATGTTTAAAAGAAATTACATAAATTAACAAAAGGGATTCCTTGTTCCTAACACCAAGGAATGATAAATGCTTGAGGTTATGGATACCCCAATTACCCTGATTTGATTAATACACATTGTATGCCTGTATCAAAACATCACATGTACCATATAAATATATATGGCTATTATGTACCCACAACAATTAGAAATAAAATTTTTTTTTAAAAAGAGCGATTCCTTCCTTTAGTCCTCTTGTTCAATTAAATGAATAGCCTCTGGTTTCATGTGGTTTCAATCCCACCAGAAGAGAAGTCCTATAAACACCTTGAGCTTGTCTTCATCAACCCAATACTCGCTAGAGTCATTCCCCCAGCATTTGGCTATAATCTCTTTCCATTTCCTTTTCACTTTTCTTTCTCACATCCCCAACCTCCTAAAGGAAGAATGGGTAGGAAGGGACTTTTTGATTACTTTATTCCTCCAAAGTGTGACTCAGCTGTAGCCATGTCATTCCACACAAACAAGGATGCTTTGGGATTGAGGAACAAGAAAGAAGAAGCAACAGAACCAAATGGCTGAGAAAGACAACCCGATTTGGCAGGGAAGTGAAGAGGAGGATGAATAGAGAAGTTGGGAAAAAGGGACCTAGGCATACTCAAATGCAAAACAGAGATTTAGTGGAAAGGGTGAGAGACTATAATTGGAAGTCGAGAAAGAAAATAATTTTACATTTTTATGTGTTAAAAAAATCTTTAGACAAATTAAATTTAACAGAGTTTAATTGAGCAAAGAATGACTTGCGAATCAGGCAGCCCCCAAACCAGAATAGGTTCAGAGAGACTCCACGATGCCGTGTTATCTGAGAGGATTTATGGATAAAGGAAAGTGACACAGAAGAAGGAAGTGGGAGGCCAGATACAGTGGCTCACACCTGTAATCCCAGCACTTTGGGAGGCTGAGGTGGGAGGGTTGCTTGAGGCCAGGAGTTTGAGACCAGCCTGAGCAACACAGCAAGACCCCATCTCTATAAAAAATAGAAAAATTACCTGGGCATCTTGGCACACTTCTGTAGTCCTAGCTACTTGGGAAGCTGAGGCAGGAGGGTTACTTGAGCCCAGGAGTTTAAGGTTGCAATGAGCTATGATGATATCACTGCACTCCAGCTTGGGCAATGGAGTAAGATGAAAGAAAGAAAGAAAGAGAGAAAGAAAGAGAGAGAGAGAGAGAGAGAGAGAGAGAAAGGAAGGAAGGAAGAAGGAAGGAAGGAAGGAAGGAAGGAAGGAAGGAAGGAAGGAAGGAAGGAAGAGAAAAGAAAGAAAAGAAAGAAAAGAAAAAAGAAAGAAAGAAAATGAGATACAGAAACAACTGGATTAGTTACAGCTCAGTGTTTGCCTTATTTGAGCACGGTCTGAACAGTTGGCACCTGTGATTGGCTGAAACTCAGTGATTGGTACCAGAGTAGGTTACAGCCTGTTTACACAGCCAGTTAGGTTACAGCTCACTATGTGCAGAGAAACCTTTAGGCCTAACCTGAATTTACAGGGAGACAGCTTTAGGCTAAACTTAATTTAACAAGTCTCACTCCCATTTACCCAATTGGCCTCCTAGTCTTGAAGGATGGGATATAAATGGATCCTAAATTGATACCATAGGATTCCTTCAGGCTCTTCAAACTCTTCCTTTTACTCTCATTCAGTCTAATTGATAAATTACCATACTTTTGAAGTGCCATAAAAGTTAAAAAACAACATAGGCCCATTAGCACAATTAAACATAAGAAAAGTCTACTCAGGTGGACCTTTAAAAATGGAACTAAAAGTGGAAAATTCTGGTCTGAGAAAAGGTTGAATTCAGCAGCCACATAGCTTATCTTCTTGGCTGCAGTGGTAACTAGTAAGCCAATATAAGCTCTCTGGGAGGCCTTGCTCATCCTTAGCCATTTGGATCATGTCTTCTTATAATCGTGGCAATGCTCTCAGGAGTCAGGTAACATGCACCATTAGCCCCATTTGTCCAGATTAAAGTTTTATAATTTTTCCAGCATTGAAAACAAGATTCCATAATTGGAGCCCAGCTGATGGACAGGACCCAAGACAACAAGCAGGAAGAGCCAGAAACTTGCCACAGATCAGCAACTTCCAGGACCATTCTAGAAGCCTTTCTCTTCCTAATGTATCTTTTCTCAATGACTTGTTTAGGGAAAATAAAAAAACTCCTCCGAAAGCAATTACCTTTCATATTTCTTCCTCTTTGGTTAAAGTCTTAGGTAATATTTAGTACTGCAATCATCGAAATTTATTTTGAGAAATAGTGGATACATATATACAATTCCTAAATATCCATTTTTAGGAAAATGGCTAACTGTCCAACCAAACCTGGGCTTCCTCTCATTGTGTAACTTGGTGGCTAACAAGTAGTTGGCAACCAGGGACTAGATTCCCAGCCGCTCTCAAATCTCAGCAACTGGAGCTCACCAATGCAATGTGGGCAGAGATGGAAGATGCCACTTCTTCACCAAATTGGTAAGAAGCGTGTGCCTTCTCCTCCTGACCCCGACCAGTCTGCCAGCTTGATACAGCTGAGCCCAGGGGCCTGGAAGACGCAATGAAGAGGGCAGAGCTGCAGGATATACAGAGCCTGGATCCCTGAGTCACTCTTGGAAGCAAGCCACTCGCCGACCAGAAACGCCCACTTTAGACTTTGCATGGGCGAGAAATAGACTTCTACTGTGGTTGAGCCATTGCACACTTTTGATTTGTTTGTTATAGCAGCTAGAATTATCCTTTCTAAAGCATTACTCCTATTTTAAGTCAAAATACATTACTGTCCCTAATGGTATGAGCTTAATTTCTGATCCTAAAAACAAACATTTCAAGGGGAAAAAAAATCATCTGTTAATTGGGAAAAAAAAAGGTTTCAAACATAATAAAGGAATATTTATTTTAAAAGTAAAAACCTCTCTGTCTTTTCTGTCTAATCATCTATAGGCTTCAAGAACATTCTGATGGACCCTCAAATTATGAAATTATGTTAGCACATGACTTATTCTCAACGTTTATTCAATCTTCTGCCATCATCTTCTCATACTTCTAATAATACTCATGCTGATGACACTTTTAATACACAAGTCTCACAATTCTTCAATTTCTTCTTTAATAACTTTCATGTCCATTCCATCTAAGATACCCAGTAAAGGAGGCTATCACTGGAATCCATCAATCACCAAGATATTATATTCTAATATTCCTTATCTTCTTCTGTTCTCCCTTCTCTTGTGCTGAATGTAGTATATTCTATCATTATGAAATCTAGTCCTTTACCCCAATTCATTATCCACATCTATCCTTCTAGTCATAAATGCCAAGCTTACAGTTCACCCCAGTGACTATTTTACTTTATGCTAAGGGCTTAAGAATGAGACACTCAGCACCCTGAGTCACAGGTCTCTACAGAGCAAAGAAAGTTCTAATACATATCCAAGACAAAACAGTATTGGGAAATACTTTCCACCTCACAACCTCAAAAGCTTCCACCCTTTCTCCACCTCTCTCTTTCTATTCTACAGGGGGGAAGAGTGCTTTATCCAGATGACCGCAAGTGAAGAGCCATCACTCCTCCTGTTCCCAGGTGGGAGGGACACTGGCTCAGAGTCCCAGGCCAGCTCTCTTTCTGGAAACAGACCTGGAGGTCCATGTCTACAGCTCACTCTCTCCAGCACTTAGTGTGGCGTAAGGCAACTGTTGCCCAATATGGAATCAGCATTACTTCAAATGGGTCTAAGGTCTAGACACATAGGACTGTGTTTGTGTAGTATTAGGGTAGGGGTGGTAGGGTTTAAATAATTTTCTGAACCAAGATGGCTTTACTCTGCATGCCCCAACAAAGCACATCAGAAGTCTTGTAAGTGGAGGTAGAAGGTATATACCAGTCTCTGATTCTTACTTGAGGCCATATCTGATCAGGACCCCAATAACAACAAAAAAAAAGAACTGTAGTCCCTGGCCTAATGTATGGTCTCATGGGAGACACAGACATAGAAATCAATGGTTATATTAGCGTGTGTGAGTGTGTGTGTATGTGTATTGGATACGATAATAGCATACTCATTCATTGCTGTGTAAACAAAGGAAAAGAGAACAGAAATTCCCTTTGCCCGGGAATGAGTGGGGAATGGGAAAGAAGAAAAGATCCAGAAAAGCTTCCAAGATAAATAATGCTTGCATTTGAGTCTGGAGGACATGAAAAAGTTAGCAGGGAGAAAGGGAGAAGGACTTACCAGGCAAAGGGAGTAGTATGTGCAAAGTACAGAATCAAAGGAGATCCCAGCGCTTCCAGAAATTTGCAAGTTGTCTTGAATGGGGCAATTTTCAAGAATCATTAGTAATAATCTAAACGTTGTATGGCATTCTCATCAGAATTTTTTTTCAGAAAATGACTGCATACATTTCTTTTTTGCCCCCAAAGGAAATATATAAGAGAATATTAAAAGCTATCCAAAGAATATTGCAAAAGCCTCAATTCTCAAGCAGCATTTGGTATTAGTCTACAAGTATTTACCACTTTTCAGGATGTCTTAGGTCTTTAATTTAAAATGAGGTATAATAAGGGTCTGAGCCCATTTTGGTGTTGACCTGCTGACAGCTTTCGAGTGCCAGTGCCCCTCTTCCCTTTCTTCCCCATACCTGGGGGAGCTGATGAGAAAGCCAGGTGCTCCCTCTTCGACACCGGCAGAAGTTCAAACCACGCACACTCTGGGATCTGCATGGAAACCCTTACCCCGGCCACCTCCTAATCATAAAAAAGGCCAAGCTGGTCTCCTTTCCCTGCTCTCTCAAGCCATTCAGACCTGCCTGGGGGGTCTGCCTTGCCCTCCCCAGAAATCCCCACTGTGTGAGTGATAAAGCTTTTCCTACCCTCCTGGTGCTGGTGCGGTGCCATCAGTATTGACAGCCAAGCCAAATTTTGGGTGGGGTCCCATGGTGTCTCCACAGGACAGCCACAACAAGGAGAGACTTTTGTTTCTTTTGTTTTCACGAAATACACGAGAAAAACTCATTTGCCAGGTGATCCCCATTTGTAATTACAGTGCCATCTCACAAATCACCCTGACAGGACTGTGCCTGGAAGTCACTTCCTTTGGAAAAAAGAGACCCATCTGCTTTCAATGCCCATTTGGTTCTGGCATAGTTTATTGAGTTGGAACAGTAGTAAGATGGCCCGTCCATTTCTATCTGCTAATACACAAACACTAGAAAGTTTTTAGAGGCTTGTGGACAGCCTGTTAATAGTGTAGGACAGATTCACGACAACCAATCAGTCCTGAAGGAAAACATTTAGAAGGGTCTATGATTGGAAAGAAACTCTGACAAAGCAAGGATTAGAGCGGGCTCTAACCCTCAGGAGTTCTAAAGTAGAAAAGAGCGCAGCTGCACTGTAAATCATCAGAGTACCTACATTATTTAGCAACTCCTTTTGAAACTGTCTGCAGGTTAATTTTACATGGCGGGGCATTGCCATTTTGTGTATGTGTGTGTCATATGATTCATTCTGAAAACCCTAGCTTGAAAGCCCTAGTTAAGATGTTTCTGTCAAAGTTGAACTAGAACAAAATACTTTTATTCCATTCCATGGTGAGGGGATACTCTGCCGTGTAAAGCAGAGAATTTTCTCATTAATATTTCTAAGATCTGTAATGCTTCCATTTTCAGCTGGGCTAAAAATAAAAGACATCATAATAGCGCCAACAAAGTATTTCTATCAGGGTAAGAGTAATAAGTGGCTGCAGAGGCTCTGTTGGGATTATCATATTACATTCATGGAAAACCACCAGCGCAACCCAGGCGACATTCAAGTTTGCCGTTAAAAGTAATATATAGTTGTCTTGTGCTGAGGTCAGACTAATCTGGATAAGAAAGAAAAATGCTCTAAAGAAAATAAAATAAAGAATGAAAAGAAAGACAATATTCCCCTTGTTGGCTTGTTCCTCGAATTGGGGCCAGTCCAATATGCACACCCCTCTGCTTCCTGCTCGCATACTCGGGGGGTGAGAATCAATCCGCTCTTTGTAGATATTAAGAAATTGTGGAGGCATTAAAAAGGGAAACACTGAATAGATGTAATGTAGTTGGAGACAAAGGATTTAAGTGATGTGGAGGAAGAGGGCAAGAGGAGAGCTGGTCAAGATCTAGAGTGACCCGTGCCCTATTGGAGGGAACCAGGGCACCCAGGAGTCTACCCCACAGCTCAGAGGTGACTCTCATTTCTACTGCTATTAATTAATGTTTTGTGTCATCAACCAAATGCAAACAGCTGATATTACTTGAAACTAGAATTAAAAGGGATTTTTACAAAATACCTAAAACTCAATGTTTCTTAAATGTTCCATTTTAAATTAGTTTTTTGGGGGGAGGGTGTAGTTCACACATCCTATATACAGTGGTGGGAATATATTCTCCTTTGCCTTTTAAGAAACACAAACTCTGTATACATCAGGTCTAAGATGTACATGTATTTTAGACTTGAGGTACAAAATTGTTTTAATGGTGACTTAACCGTGAGCCAATTTTGATTGTTAAAAGTTTTCACTCTATGCTAGAGAATAAAACAGATTTTTTTCCTAAGTGAATGACCAAAACGTTATTTTGCTATAGCAATAAACCTCAGCTGTAAATCATGCCATGCAGGAAGTAGGTCACTGAAAACTAAAATGATATCAGATGTAGTCTAGGATTTCAGTTTAGCAAGATTATCTTTTGTAATTGCTGTAAAAAACAAACCCCTATTTTTACTAAAAGCTTGGGGGAATGCTTGAGTGTTTTTAAAGCTATGTTACAGCACACAGATCTTGCCTTTAATTAAAAAAAAAAAAAAAACTGTGTTACAGCAAAACAGTCTTCTTCCCATGACAAGTATTTATAAAAATGCATCAGTTTACCTTCCTGATTTAGTAAAATTGTGTGCTGGATAGAATTTTGACTTTAAAGGTCATGAGTCTTGGGGTGCCGCAGAGCCACTGTTAATATGGATTTTTAATCAGGGCCTGTCATGCCTTTCCTGGAAGTACTATACCATTGAGTAAACAAAGAGTAAAGGAAGGGAGGTTTCTCTTTGTAGGATTCTAGCTAAAGAAAAAATGAGAGAATTTGAGTAGGACCACTTTACAACCTCAATAAATGAATGGCCCATTGAGGACCAAGGGCTGAGACCATCCCAAAAGGAGAAGCCACCAGACATATGGCAACGCCCCACATTGTCTATGCAGTAGTCTTGCCCCACCCTCCCCAATCTCCCCAGAAAATTGAACCTCGATCTGAACAAGATTTTAGATCTAATTAGATATTTGCAGGAAATATAAGAAATAGAGGATAAGATAATATTATATGACACCATGGAGATTCAATCAGCAAAACCCACTATGGCAAATTTACAAGATAAACAAACCAGTGTCCTCAGCAAATAAATTACAAGGAATTAAAAAAAAGACGAAGGGGAAATCTGCATAGATTAAGAGATATATATCTATCACAAGGTGTGCCCTTATATGCATCCTGATTCAAACAAACCAACTAAAAGATAATACGGTATATATAAGACAATTGAAAACTGCCTGGATATTTTATTATAGTTAAGCAACCCTAGTTATTTGTTTTAGGAGTAATAACGGCATTTTGGTTACGCTAAAAGAGAGAAAATTCTTATCTTTTAGAGACAGACTGAAACTTTACAGATTTTTTTTAAATTAATTTTTATTTGACAAAGCAGATCTTTTCTGGGATTACTTCCTCCAGGAATTCTGACTATTCTTCCCCTCCTTTCTGCCACTCCAAGCTGAGGTCCCTCTCCATCGTGTCTCAGTAATCCTTGTACATATCTCCATCTTTGCACCTGCATGTTGTATAATAATCTCTTTATGTGAGTGTTTCTACCACTAGACTGAGAACCATAAGGTCAACGGTCATGCCATAACTGACTAGGTGTCTCCCATGCCTGACAGGACGGTGAATCAATAAATGAATGAATGCAGGAATAATTCATTAAAACCAATATTTTATTTTCAACTCTACATGCTTATAGCAACCAGGAATTTTGAACTCCTCAATGCAAATGCTAAATGTTCTCTGATTCACAAGTTACAGACTGTGCTATCAGTTTTCACCCTCACTGTTTTAGCCATGTCTTCCTCCAAAGAAAGAACAATAGTCACCATAGCTAACTTTTATAGCCCACTTCCAAGCACTGTTCTGAGTATTTCACATTTTAAGTAATATTTTCACTACAACCCTACCCTATGACGTGAGACCTATTATGATCATTCCCAAGTTAAGATGAGACACTGAGGCACACAGATGTGGGTAAATGTCCAGGGTCTCATCTTATAGAGGCAGACCTGGGATTCATGCCCAATGTCTGGCTCCAGAACATCTTTGTTTAACCATGCTCAGCGGCGGGCCTAAGAGAACTAGATCCCTGCTCACAGAGTAGCTCTGGACTTCACAGAAAACAGCAACTCTGGGCCATGTCAGTTCCAAGCACTTGATTCATAAATTATCCCTTTTTCCCCGAAAACACTCAGGAAAAAGTCATCCTTAGGAAGATAAATCGGTATAGCATATCAGAGTAATTCAAGATTTTCCTCAGACATCTAGCCAATCAAGTTGCTTCACATTTCAGTCCAGATATGTTGCCCAGCTGGTCAAAGACTGTCTTTTCTCGGACTGAGATCAGATGTGGCACTGACCCACCCATAGGACATTCATTGTCTCACTGGGTACAGAAATGGATTCCTGACTTAGCTCTTCCCTTCTCGCCTCTTGTCCCCATCGGGGTACTCCTTCTTGCTTGGAATAATAGCACAGTCAGTCAAGGTTACAAAAACACTGAACATTCCTCTCTTACTTGAGGAATTTGGGGTTGGCCAAAATCATTGTTGAACAAAATATCCCAAACAGAATGGAATAGAATTTAGTTGATCCTTCCTTTTTTTCTTTTTCCAAGGAAGAAAGAGTCTCACTGACTCCAGGATTCTTGGCTCAGCCATTACTCAAGCCACAAATACTTCAGTTATCCAATGAGTCAGCGGCCTTCAACCACACTTTAAATAAAGGCCTTCTATCATGATATTTTTCACATGTGTTTCACTCCCAATTGTATGTCCTATAAATGCTAAGCTGTTGAGATTTTTTTCATCATTTGTTTCGGCAGAAACAGGCCTGGACAGTTCTTTCAAGAGGACTATTGCTTATTTTCTAGTAAGTCAAACAACAAACTTTCCCGCGAATTCAACTGGCAGCTTCTTGCAGCCAATTCCAACATTACTCTGTTTTCCTTTTTCTTTCTTTTTTTTTTTTTTTTTGCCTATGTTTATTGTGGTACAATATGCATACATAATATTTACAATTTTAGCCACTTTTAATTGTACAGTTCTGTAGCATTAAGTACATTCACCTCGTTGTACAACCATCGCCACCACCCGTCTCCAGACTTGTTTCCTCTTTTCGAACTGAAACTCTGTCCCCGTTAGACACTAACTCTCCATCCCCCACCACTGGGGGCTTGTCCCGAACAACCACCATTCTACTGTCTATCTCTGTGAATTTGTCTTTTGCTTTTCTTGATGGTTTCAATACATATGATAATCAGTATAAGGGCCGTGGGTTGCTAAAACAAAGAAATCTATATCTTTTTATCTTTAATTTCGATTTTTTTTAAACTTTCAATTTTTAAATTTGTAAATGATCCTTACTTTTGATTCTCTGTTTCAATCCTTTCGTCTGCCAGACTAGCTTAGGTACATTCTTGTGGTTCTTAATATAATCGAATATTGGGCAGGAAAAGGAAGGGGCCCTAATTTAAAAAAATAAAATGAAAGTGTGCTGGAGAAACATGTTCCACCATTGGTTTACTGAGGGTTTTAAAATTATATGTATTTTGGTAACATCTCTCTTCATGGACATTATTAACCATAGATAATTAAGGGTTTTCTAAGTTTGAGGCAGTCTATTGATTTCCGGCAGAAAATAGCTATTACTCATTGATCAATTTAAAGAAATAATAACCTTTTCTTTTTCTCAGGTGTCTCTGAGCTGGCACATCAGAAAACAGGCAAAATGGTGAAACTGGGAAGGGAATAAGCAGGAAGAATGAAATTAAGTCAAGAATGAGCAACTGGCAAAGCAACTTCTCATCACCCAAGGGCAGGTGTTGAGGGAGAAAAGACTCCAGCTCTGTTTCGGAGCTACCTGGGCAGAAGGCAGAGCGCGCAGGAGGAGCCCCTGCCTCACGGCAGACAGATGCGCGGAGCCCAGCAGGCAGGCGAACAGCCACGTCATCTTGGTCCTGAGGATCAACTGTCACAAGAAAGAGTCATTTTTTTCCTTCTGATACAAATAGAGAAAAATAGAGTTTAAATAGTAAAATTTATCCCTATTCCCACCCCCTCGACTCTCTCATAGAGTAGAAATTTTTTAAAAAGTATCACCTAGAGTTAGTGGGGAAGCGGCTCTCCAGTGAGTTCTCAAGAGCGTAAGTTAATAAAACACCTTTTGTTACCATTGGTGTCTTGTTTTAGAAAACTTGTTTCATCCCCAGATCTCATCTGGGTGACAGTACATACACATGCTTAAGGTCTTTAAACAACCTTTCTATGCATTCTGTGTTATTATTTGCAATAAGTATGATGCATAAATAATGCATTAAATATAGTACATACATTATACATGGGGGGGGGGGCGTGGGTAGAGAAAGAGAGACCTGAAACGTGACCACTTCAAACAAATGAACGAATGAACCGCTGCTTTTTGGATATTGCTCTTTTGATATGCAAAATGTGAGGAAAGCAGATTTGGCCTTGCTGAAATTCTCCTTAGGATGAGAGGCCAAACACTGGTCAATCAGCGGTCCCACAGCCCCTTTAATAAAGGGAAAAAGATGTCCTAAGCACATTCCTAATGGGGTAATGACAAGGGACTTTCTACCAGAACAGTCTCTGCTTGTCTTTCTCCACACTAATTATCCTTCCAGGGAGTGGGGTTTGCCTGAGGTCCCTCCACCCAGACCCCCGATTGCTTCCCTCTGAGGACAGCATTCATCATTTCCTTCCCACCCAGGCCTAGACTGTGTCCTGTTGTATTGCTCAGGGCTCTTAACAAGTCTAGAAACAATCACATTTGTGGTGTGACGATCCCTGGAAGGCAGAGAGGAGAAGAAATGTTACAGAGCCCTCAAGCTCCTTTCTAGTAACAACAAAAAAGTCATTGGTCTTAAAAAGTGATGAAAATCCAACAGTTTAAGAGTAACGATGTTACCCAGAACCACCAAACACTTGCAGAAATGAAGCAGAATTTTGAGAAAAAACTCACCAACCAAACTAAAAATATGAAAACATTTGATGGTGAACGTGCACAAAGCCTAGAGCCCTTCATCCACTTAGACAAAACATCTGTAAAGATCACTTCAAACACATCCATTTTTCTTCCGTAAACTGGACACAGCTAAGCTGTTTCTGCCTTCTGGAAGTGGTTTTTTTTTTTCCTCCTTCCTTATCCTAACATCAAAAATGTAACCACAAAGAGAACACAACATCTCAAATCCCAAATGTTGTTTCCCTGAAAGATCCAGTGCTCTCTCCAGCTGAGAAGTTCATCATATCCCAATTTAGTAGCTATTCTTTTTCAATCTGCAGTAAACATCGTAATAGACACAAACACACAATACAGGTAGTGAGAAAATCGCTGCCAAAAATATCACAAGCACCCCTCAGGCAAACTTCCTTTCTGTGACTTTCTTTAGTACTTCAAGGACCTGCGTGCAGTTGCCTGCCACACAACAGAGCACACTGAGGCCTTTTATGGAGGAACGTGCCTCTCTTTCCTGCCCAAACTACTGTGTGTGTCGCTGGAGGCCGGAAGCCCATGACCTGGGCCAACAACAAGCCCTTGTGGCTCAGGGTTGACTGCCCATTAAGAGGAGAGAAGAGGTCACTGGAAAAGGAATTCTGCTAAGTGTCTTGCTCAGCAAGATGTAACGAGTATCTGATTCACCACACAGAGATCAATTTTTACAACAGTTTATCGGAGAACAGAACATTACCAGCTTTGGAAGGGAGGAGAAAATATGTCCTTTCTCCCTCCCCTTATCTGTCAGCACAGGTTCTGCCTGCTGGCTGGAGAGGAGGGAACAACGCCCAGTGATTGCCTCCCAAGCCCTGGGCACCTCCTTAACCAAGGGATCTTCACCAAGCCCCCAGCCTGAGCTGCAAGACAGAAAAGGGATTTACAAGGAACAAAGCAAAAGTTTTAAACATATTCGATTTTTAAAACTCACCGGAAGCACGTTAATAGAGAAGTAAAATGCTAACCACTTCTAAAAGCTCTCTTCATATCTCGGGAAACAAGGGTAGCTAGAGACACATGTGTCTTCCTATATTTTTTCATCTGATTTCTACTCTTTATTCTAAATTCTTGAAGGATAGAGACCAAAACTAATTGATCTGCATGGTCCGTAGGGTACTACCAAAAACATTTGCATACAGTGTATTCTAAATCAATCTTCGTTTTGTTCCCTTGTTGAAAATCAAAGTAAACCTTTTCCTTTTCTTACCCATTTTCTCCATTTTCCCTTCCATCTCATAGTTGCTCCTCCTGTGTTCTGTCTTCCTTTGATCCTCCTTGTTCACATCCACCTCCCTCTCCCCTTTTCCTTCAATCTGTATTTCACAAGCTGACTACCTTCTAGAATTAACTCTGGCTTTCAGAATAGATCTGACAAGTTATGAGAGAGCCAGCTGGTGCTTATTGAAGGAGTTGACGGGTGGATGAAATTGCCATCCATTCAGGCATCTGAGTCTACTCCTAGACCGGAGACAGAAGACTGAGGGGGAAAGTAGCTGAAAAGTGAAAGAAGAATGGAATTCTCTTGGGAAAGAAATGGAATTCTGTTGGGAGAGAAGACTGGGCATTTCCCCTCTCTCCTGTTCTCCTGCATGAAGAGGAAGAGGAGCAGATTGGCTCGTTGAAATAATGGACAACTCATGCCCGGCTGCAGGAAATGAGCAAGCGTGTAAGAAAAAGTCCCGAAAATAAAAACGACAGAAAAAATGGTTATACGCCAAACAAAAGTTGCCAGCTTTCCAGGAAAAACTCATTCATCAATCGGAACAAATTGGTGATCATCTGCTTAAGGGACTAGCAAGAGCCTTCTGTGGGTAACCTGTGCTTAAAGGCCACAAGCACTGCGGCCAGACAAAAGACCAACAGAGGGACGTCTGTGAAGTGCCGCAACTGAGAATGAAATCACTTCATACGGCCGGGAGGCCACCACCACACAGGTGCCTCCTGTATACATCCAACGATCTGAACAGATGTTTTAATGTTCCATACCAAGAAACATCAGTGTTTCACCAAAGCAAAGGCATTATATCCTGTCCAAGGAAGAAAATCTATTTCCCTTTTCTTTTGTTTTCTCATTTCAACACATTGTTGATTGCATTGCCTTGTTGCGTCTTCGTGTCCTGGGCAGTTCCACAAGTGGTCAGCACCAGGTATCAGGGGTCATTTCTGCCTGTCCTGCCTGTATTTCAGCGCCACACCCCAAATTAGTCACAAAGCTCAGCAGAACACCAGCCTATTCGGAAGCTGACAAGCAAAATTCATTCCAGGAGGCCTGGTTTTCCCTCCCACCAGCAGAGTCATTGTGGTCACATCTAGCCATAAAATCCTGCCTTTCATCCGCACTGAAATGAGCCCATGTAGGTTGTGGTGGGGATGAGATTAAGGGGAGAGATGGGAAAAGGAAGAGTGAATGGAAAGAAAGATCATGTGTCTCCATTTTTTTTTCCCATAAGGAAGAAACGAGATAATAAATAAATAAGGTCCTTTCTGAAAATTCATTACTATAAACCTTTTTTCTTGGCAAAATAAAGATAAAAGTTTGGTAATTATATGGCATGTACCCCCCCCCATACACACATACCTTTTTTTTATTTTTCACTCTTCTATAATATCTGAAAGACTCAGACCATGGGCTCCACACAATTTCTCAAGTGTTTTTCTTCCAGGCAGAACATGAATTTCATTGCCGCTTTTTTTTTTTTTAAATCATATTAGCTTCGCAGGTTTTCAAATGATGACAATAACTTCCAAAAAATAAATTTTCACGGAAGGAATACACTCTTATCCACTACACTGTACTCTGGGCTAGACTTTTTACTGATCCTCTGTTTCCTAAAGTGTTTACTTTAAAATAAATCTTAGGAGAAAGCTGAACCCGCTCCAGAGGGAGCCCCGCTCTGTAGTTGGTGGTAACTTGTACTTTCAAAAAGCCATGTCTCCAAAGAGAAACAAAAAGTATTAATCCTGAACCACTATGACATTTTAAATAATTCCATTTTAGGCTAGATTAAGCCCACTCATGGATCATTTTCCTTTTCAAAAAATCAAAGTGCTTTATAGAGATGAACAAATTAAGCCTCACAAATCTGCTTTTTGAAGGTGAAAAAAAAAATCACACTTGCTTACAGAAGGGCAAAATGTTGGTTTTCTCTTCTTTCTTTTTTCTTTCTGGTGGTAAAGGCAGAGGGTGACAGGTGGCCTCAGAACTGTGCAATGTGCTGGAAAGAAGGTGGTTGATAAGACCACTCTTTACTCGCGCGAGGAAATGAGCCAGGCTGCCCCCCCACCTTCTCCGTGCACAGATAAGAATGACCCAGAAATTTTCCCAGGAAAACCACTCTGGCTGGCAGTGAAAGTCTCAGAGACATTGGACTCCCAGGTTTGTTGAAACTCAGTCCATTGGGTTCCTGAAGGAGTTTTCCTTTCTTTCATTATCTCGGTCTGCATTTTGCAATTCAGGGCCTTGCTCGCCATTGTGTTCTGTATTTCCTTGTAACTTTTAAGTTTGAAGGCTTCTCCTACCCCCCAACTATATGCAATGTATCCAAAAGAGGGAGGGAGGGAATCTTTTAGAAAATAGACCAATTGTCTTCTCATACTTTCTTTCTCTTTCCCCTATGCCCTGTACTTAAACAAGCCCATTAATTCTCTCGATATTTTAGTGTCATTTAAAAAAATGCTCTAAGAAGAGTTAATATGTTAAGTGCTTGGGAACCTTGGATAAAGGGTCTAAGACGAACAAGGAAAAGGAAATGCAAGCACATCCCATAAATTGTTTCAACATCCATGCTGAGAGATTATGAGCGGGCAGAGAACAAAAGGGCACTATGAAGGATTTAGGAGGACTTGTGTCCGGATCTACAACTGTAGAGTTGTTACAAAGGATTCTTTAAACATTTCTGATGGGAAGGAAATGAATTACGGCTAAGGAGAGGGGGAGGAGGATGGAAAGGGCAGATGTCAGGTAAATGGAAGTGCTGCGTTTCCTCGTCCACCCGCCCGCTTCGCCTTGGCAGTGAGTTCTTTTTCCCTTTTTATTTAAGACTTGGAAGCTAATTTTCCTTTGCATGGTTTGTTCCTCACCTCAATATAATCTCATTCAGAATTGCTTCTGTTTTGATCACCCCCAAATTTCATGCATTCATGCACAAATCTCATTTTCATATAATTCATTAAAAGATGTTCATCTTTGGAAGTTCGGAAAGGGCTCTCACCACTCATCATTGATGCAGTCATTAGACAAGCTTTTATACAGAACTATATATATGCCAGGCCCTGTGCTGTGGGCTGGATTTACTAAACACCCCTGAATTAACATTATAATCAGAGTCTTTTTTATGGAGACCTGGGCTGCATAAAAATCCATGCTAAGAATAAATCCAGCATTGTCAGTAACTAACATTTGAGAACTATCTGCATTATCATTTAATATTCGCAACAACCCTTAGGAAAATAAACATCTGTTATTTTATGCTGCAAAAGTAGAAACTGAGGCACTGAGTCGCTAATTTATCTAGCATCACATGGGCAGCTTACCCCGCTGCGTCTGACACAACCCACGCTTTCTTTCACTGCTACCCACTTCTTTACCAGAAATAGTGGAGAAAGGCCAGATCCTGGATCTTTAGTTTTTCAATCCAACTTGAAGCAATCCAGTTAAAATACTTAGATAATTTTAAATTTCTGATGTTTAAAATTTAAAATGACCATGCCACTACTTGGCACTAGGCTTTTATGGGTTTCGTTTGTTTATGGTTAATTTATTTGTTTTAACTTGGAAAAGGAAAAGCAGTTTAAACTATATAGTCTTTCTTTCCTTCTTTCTTTCTTTCTTTCTTTCTTTCTTTCTTTCTTTCTTTCTTTCTTTCTTTCTTTCTTTCCTTCTTTCTTTCTTTCCTTTTTTCTTTCTTTCCTTCTTTCTTTTTTTCTTTCTTCAGAATATATGTGTAGAAAACCCCCTGGACCTGCACATGCCTGGAGCTGCCTCTCTGGTCACACTTCTGCACATTAATCCGGGAGTCAGGGAGCTCTTTCTGTATAGGGCCAGTTAGGAAACATTTTAGGCTTTGCAGGCCATAAAGTTTCTGCCACAACTACTCAGCTCTGTTTTTGGAGCTCAAATGCAACCACAGATTATACATAAATGAACAGGCGTGGTTGTGTTCCAACAACTTTGTTTAAAAAACAGCCTGAGGACTTGATTTAATCCACTTTCTACTGCACACAGTTATACTATTATCTCTACAAGATCTCCTTTGATGTCAAAGTTCTTAACATGGGGTCCATAGGCTTAGGGAGTCTCTAAACTCTGAAATCATTTGCAAGATTTTGTTTATATATCTTTTTGTTTGTATGATCATTTTTCAGTGGGTGGGGCCTGTCGCTCTCATCAGATTCCTAAAGATTCTGTGACTCAGAAAAGGTTAAACCTGAGATCCACAGTTCCCATACCAGCTGCTGCTTGCAGGGTGAAGTCACACAAGGGCCTCACACTCTGCTGTGTGTTTTAGTTACTTTTCCCTGTGATTTATGGGCTCTGCTCACACTGCACTATTATCTGCGTCCCCAAAACACCTTGCACAAATTCCTTGTCTCTGAGCCTTTGCAAATGCTTTCCAAGCTGTTTGATGCGAACCTGCAATTTAATCCAATTCAATTCATGAACAACCATTTATGAAGCAGCTCCTCCCAGCCAGGCGTGCATGTGTCTTGGGAGCAGAGACCCAGATCCTGGGTGGGAGATAGTCAGATAGGCAAACACGTAACTACAGTTTGGTATGCTGGGGAGAGTTAAAGGTGCTATCACGCTCAGGAGAGGTACCTGCCCCAGATCTGGGGGTCAGGAAATGCATCCTGGAGGAAGTCTTCATAATGCAGAGGCCTAAAGAATGCATAGGAATCTGAATCTGGAACAAGAAGTTTGCTGAGCAAAGAGAAAGAGGGTGGGTAGAAGAAGACACCTGCCAATGTCCATAGACAAAACGCAATTGAGTTTGTCAGCACATAAAGCAGGGCGAAAGTAGCAAAAGATTAGACAGCAGAGGGGAGAGCGTTTGTATCAGCCGTGTACACCAGCTAAGTGTTTGTGCTTTACGATAAAGACCATGAGAAGTCCTCCTGTAGAGGTATAAGCCCAATACTCAGTGTGGTCAGCTGGCCAGCACCTTTGGCATTACCGAGAGCTGGTTAGAAATGGAATCCTGCACCCAGCCCAGACCCACTGAATTAAATCTACATTCTAACACACCCCGGGGTGATTCATATACACACAGAAGTTTGAGAAGCTTCTTTATCCTGGGTACACCCTATCCCCCATTTCAAGTGACAAACTTCTGTCACTCAGGATTCCCAAATGGCCCTCAGGGTCAAAATTCCCCAGGGCATTTGTTAAGTTTACAGATTTCTGGGCTCTCCCTGGGAACTTCTTCAGTAAATCTGAGTTGGAGCCAAGGAATGTGTTCTTCCAGCAAGAGTTCAAAGATGATTCTTAATTGAAGAAAGTTTGGGAAAATACATTTCCTGATCCCCACTCAGCAAAATGAATTGCATCTATGTGCCACTAGCACTTATGAATATGATTTTACGTATCTGCTTTCCTTGGTAGACTCTTCCCTGTTGACTTGCTTTTGTGTTGCCAGTGCCTGACACAGTGCCTGGCAACTCAATCAATGCCCAAGTGCATACATGAATAATCATGACCATCACATGGCCAGTGATGAGTGTAAGTCCATCAGGCTGACCAAAGGTCAAATGTGGCATTAAAATGAAAGTAGCTTCAGTTGGAATGAGCAATTCATCAGTAAGATTTTGTTTTGAATATCCAAACCAAGGTCGAGAGTATGCTCCTGTTACCAGTTCAAGCTGAAGCTTTTCTTCGCTCTAAAACTGGACATTTTGTTTCCTCTAGCAGCTGACAATCAGGACAGCTCCTTCCTGCCACCCAAGGCGACGCTCCCTTCCTCCAGCAATCACCACCTGAAAACGCCCTCGTTTCCCTGGCCTTCCAAACCACCCAAGGACTGCATTTGACCATTTGACCTTCTGTGACAGCAAATTCCTCTTGCTGACCACAAGACACAAGAAGAAGTTATTTCCTTTTATTTGTTCTAAATTTCCTTTTTA